>PIJE02001385.1:132500-137323 GCA_002895965.2 Coryphaenoides rupestris
CCTCCTCCTCCTCCTCCTCAACCCAAAGCCCCGTTTCTCCTGTGGGGTCTCCAGCCAAACGCAACCATAAGGTTCCTACCGCAGCATCCCTCCTCCTCCTCCCCTTCCTCCTCCTCCGTCTCCCCGTTTCTCAGTCTTCTGTGGTCCCGTCAATTTTCAAAGATTTATTTCCTGTACATCAAGAGGAAGGGGGGTCCCCCTTTCATGGACTGCGGGAACATGGGCGCCTTCGTGGACCGCGGCGTGCAGATGCTGCTCACCACGGTGGGCGCGTTCGCCGCCTTCAGCCTCATGACCATCGCGGTGGGCACCGACTACTGGCTCTACTCCCGCGGCGTGTGTCGCTCCAAGTCCAACAACGAGAACGAGACCAGCAAGAAGAACGAGGAGGTGATGACCCACTCGGGCCTCTGGAGGACCTGCTGCCTGGAAGGTCAGGAGGAGAACCTAGTCCTATACTCCTAACTCCTAACTCTTTAACCCTTAACCCTTAACCCTTACCTCCTAACTCCTAACTCTTAACTCTTAACTCTTTAACCCTTAACCCTTAACCCTTAACCCTTAACCCTTACCTCCTAACTCCTAACTCTTAACTCTTAACTCTTAACTCTTACCTCCTAACGTCTAACTCTTAACTCTTAACTAGCCCGTGTTGATCTCACTGTTAGATGTCTAAAGTGATTAACATGGTTGCATGTTTACCTGAGTTACCATCACAGAGCATTGCAGCATATTTAACATATTGAGCTTATTTTACATTGAGAGCACATGGCACACGGTTAGGCATCCAATGGGTCGAAATTAGACATTTAGATCTGTGTCTAAACCATTAGTTTGTGTGTGTTGTTATCTAAGTTGCGTGACAATCACAAAAACCTTTCAACTTTTTCTTCCGAAGTTACGTGACAATTCCAAAAAGGTTTTTTGTTGTTGGCTCAAACAAAAGAGATACTGTCTCTCCACAGCTGTCAACAACACAACACAACACAACACAACACAACACAACACAACACAACACAACACAACACAACACAACACAACACAACACAACACAACACAACAGAGCAAATCTTTTACTTTCTATTCCCGACAGTTTAAAGTTGAGCTGTGTGATTCACATTCTGTTGTATTGATTCACCGCTCGGTTTAAATATACCTCTCCCTCCTTTCTTTTTTTTCTTTTTTTTTTTTTACAGTGTTTTCCCGGTTAGCAATGCCGCTTCATAAAAGATTCATAGGAAAGTGGGGATTTTAAAAGAGCTTAGTGATAAAATAGCTCCTAACCTCTCGGCTCGTGTCGATCACAGACAGACGGATCAGATTGTGAGAATATGATGGAGTCTCATCACACGGGAGCACGAGTCATGTAGTGTGCATGTATCTGCAATCTGCAATGACGTGTGTGTGTGTGTGTGTGTCCGTGTGTGTGTGTGTGTGTGTGTGTGTGTGTGTGTGTGTGTGTGTGTGTGTGTGTGTGAGTGTGAGAGTTATCCCCCGTCCTCCGCCTTAGGGTTGAGTCGGGTCACCGGACACCAGCAACGTCATGTTTCACTATTTTTTTCTAATATTGTAGTGATGCTCAAAACCACCGTATTGATATTTACTGTATTTCATGGATTGTACCGTAAAAAAAACAAAAAGTCAGGGAGAGAGACAGCGAGGGACAGAGAGAGACAGAGATAGGGAGAGAGACAGAGACAGAGAGACAGGGAGAGAGACAGAGAGACAAGGAGAGAGAGATGGGGAGAGATAGGGAGGGAGACAGAGAGACAGGGGGAGACAGGGGGAGAGACACGGGGAGAGACAGGGAGGGAGACAGAGAGACAGGGAGAGAGACAGGGAGGGAGAGAGAGAGAAAGAGACAGAGAGACAGGGGGAGAGACAGAGAGACAGACCGTCTCCCCTGTCTGTCTCTCTGTCCCCCCCTGGCCTGGGTCATCACACTGTGTCCACCAAAGCAGTCCCCTATGCAGGACATGCTGGGTATCTGGCCTGCAGAGCAGTGGCTGGTCCTGGGTCAGTACTGGTCCTGGGTCTGTACTGCTCCTGGGTCTGTACTGGTCCTGGGTCTGTACTGGTCCTGGGTCTGCACTGATCCTGGGTCGGTAGGTACTGGTCCTGCGTCGGTACTGGTCCTGGGTCGGTACTGGTCCTGGGTCTATACTGGTCCTGGGGTCGTTATTGGTCCTGGGCCGGTACTGGTCATGGGTTTGTACTGGTCCTGGGTCTGTACTGGTCCTGGGTCAGTACTGGTCCTGGGTCGGTACTGGTCCTGGGTCGGTACTGGTCATGGGTCTATACTGGTCCTGGGGTCGTTATTGGTCCTGGGTCGGTACTGGTCATGGGTTTGTACTGGTCCTGGGTTGGTAGGTACTGGTCCTGCGTCGGTACTGGTCCTGGGTTGGTACTGGTCCTGGGTCGGTACCGGTCCTGGGTCTGTAGGTACTGGTACTGGTCCTGGGTCTTTACTGGTCCTGGGTCTGTACTAGTCCGCGGTCGGTACTGGTCCTGGGTGTCAGTAGGTAATGGTACTGGTCCTGGGTCTGTACTGGTCCTGGGTGTCAGTAGGTACTGGTCCTGGGGGTCTGTACTCTGTACCCCCACTGCATTCCGCTGCCGTCAGCCCTCCTGTCGCGCGGCGGCCCACACCAGTGGATGGCCTCCAGTTGAACCCCCCGTCTGCAGCACCTCGGGGACCGCAGACAGTCACCGTCACCCAGGGCTGCTTCATTGGATTCCACCTCGCCCTCTCTATTGCCCATTAAAGGCAAATTACAGGCCAGGGTGTTAGCGGATTAGGCTGCTGCTTCTGGAGGACCGAGTGGAGAGGAGGAGGAGGAGGAGGAGGAGGAGGAGCAGCCATATTGTTTAACTGTTCCCCCCCCACCTCCCTGCTGTTTATTGTTGTTCCCCGGCGGTTGTGATTGAATGAGGGCCTCCTGGTGTCACGTCAGCACGGAGGGTGGAGGGGAGGGGAGGGCGGGAGATTGATCGAGGGACGATCTGAAGAGCAGAAGAGCAGAAGAGCAGAAGAGCCGTATCATCTCGGTGCGATGCCTAGCAGGAGGGTGCAGATGAAATAACCTCGTCTGGCTTTGTGACGCGATTCCGATCGGTTCGGTTGACTCGCGCGCACGGATATCCCGTCATGTGAAAGCCCCAGAATGTCCGACAGATCATTTCATATTTCAAAAACGACCCCCAAAACACCACCGACAAGATTGAGATGAATGGATTCAGATTGCTTTTAATGGAAAGTATTGCGTGGCGGGGACCCGCTACCTGCTACCCGCTGCGTCCCGCTAGACGGACGGGCCGACCGGCGGAGATGGCGCGGTAATTGGTTGCGGCGTATGATGAATGGCCGCGATCGCAGGTGATTGATGAGCGACTCGCTGTAAACTTTGGTGGCACACACTCGCATAAACACTGTGTCAGCCACTCTGTATGTAGATTTAGCCGCCGCCGCCGAGACTTTCGCAGACACGCGCCGTAAATTACCGCTGGATAAATACAAAGCATGTCAAAGAAAGAGAGAGAGAGAGAGAGAGAGAGGCAGCGTCTTCAGCGGTGTGCTAACCACTGCTAGCCTGCGAGGCACTCAGTGGTATCTGTTTGTGTAACCACTGCTAGACTGCTAGGTACTCAGTACTCAGCGCTATCTGTTTGTGTAACCACTGCTAGCTCGCTAGGTACTTAACGCTATCTGTTTGTGTAACCACCACTGCTAGCCCGCTAGGTACTCAGCGATATCTGTTTGTGTAACCGCTGCTAGCCTAGCATAAAAGTGTGTTTGTACATTTGCTGTTATTCGGAGAGAGACAATCCGGCAAAATTAAAAAGTTTCCGTAGTTTAAACCCGAGTTTGATTATCCACTCATTTTTCCGTAAGGTTGGTCTGTGATTACCTGGAATTGATCCTCGTCCGTTGCACGAGGGCCGTATTAATAATTCACACTTATTAGCCAGAACTCCAACTCCAAGCACAGCCATGCTTCCGCTCAGATCCTCGGCCCCCCTGGACAGAACCAGCGGAGACCCTGTAGTGGTGGTAGGAGCTGGTAATTAACTGCAGATACAATCCATTCATTTTAAAGGAGGTGTGATCCACTTTACTTTTCCAAACGAGGGGACGGTGCGTACGACGCCGCGACGTCTCATGATTAATCGGCGGTGTCTGCCTCGCAGTTCATTTGCAATCTATTACGGCGTAGAGTGAGAGAGAGACACAGAGAGAGAGAGAGAGAGAGAGAGAGAGAGAGAGAGAGACAGAGAGAGAGACAGAGACAGAGAGAGAGACAGAGAGAGAGACAGAGAGAGAGAGAGAGAGAGAGAGAGAGAGAGAGAGAGAGAGAGAGAGAGAGAGAGAGAGAGAGAGAGAGAGAGAGAGAGAGAGAGAGAGAGAGAGAGAGAGAGAGAGAGAGTGAGAGAGAGACAGAGAGCGAGACAGAGACAGAGTGAGAGAGGTAGAGACAGAGAGAGAGCGCGAGAGAGGGAGACAGAGGGAGAGAGAGACAGAGTGAGAGAGAGGTAGAGAGACAGAGAGAGAGACAGAGTGAGAGAGAGAGGTAGAGAGAGAGAGAGAGGGAGAGGGAGAGAGAGAGGTGGGGGCAGTGTAGGTGAGGGTGGGCTGGTAGTGAGGTGGTGGTGGTGGAGGAGGTGGTTGAGAGGAGGAGTGGTGGTGGAGGAGTGGAGGGTGGGATGGAGGAGGGGTGGTGGTGGAGGAGGTGGAGGTGGAGCATGTGCTGGAAGAGCCAGAAAGCGAAATTGTGCGCAACATGAAGAGGTGCAGACAGCTAAAGTGCACATCGTATAAATCTTTT
>PIJE02001386.1:0-10014 GCA_002895965.2 Coryphaenoides rupestris
CAACATCACAGTTGTATGACACAACAATCACAGTTGAGTGTGACACTATAACATCTACAGTGTTAGGACACTACAACATAACATTGACGGACACCTATAACATCAACAGTGAGGACACTATAACATCACAGTGAGGAACTCCAAATCACAGTGAGGACACTATAACATCACAGTGAGGACACTATAAGCTATCACAGTCGGGGGACTTACAACATCAGCAAGTGGAGGACCTATAAACATACAAGTCGAGACCTATAACATACAGTGAGGACACTACAACATCACAGTGAGGACACTATAACATCACAGTGAGGACACTACAACATCACAGTGAGGACACTATAACATCACAGTGAGGACACTACAACATCACAGTGAGGACACTATAACATCACAGTAAGGACACTATAACATCACAGTGAGGACACTATAACATCACAGTGAGGACACTACAACATCACAGTGAGGACACTATAACATCACAGTGAGGACACTATAACATCACAGTGAGGACACTATAACATCACAGTGAGGACACTACAACATCACAGTGAGGACACTATAACATCACAGCGAGGACACTATAACATCACAGCCGGAGGACACTACAACATCACAGCGAGGACACTATAACATCACAGCGAGGACACTATAACATCACAGCGAGGACACTATAACATCACAGCGAGGACACTACAACATCACAGCGAGGACACTATAACATCACAGCGAGGACACTATAACATCACAGCGAGGACACTACAACATCACAGCGAGGACACTCATAACATACAGCGGGACACTATAACATCACACAGCGAGGGACACTATAAATAAGTCGCCGAGGACACTACTAACATTCACAGCGAGGACACTCATAAATACAGCGGGAACTATACATCATCAGCGAGGACACTATAACTCACAGCGAGGACACTATAACATCACAGCGAGGACACTATAATCACAGCGGGACACTTTATAAATCACAGCGCGGACATACTATAAACATACAGCGAGTAGACACTACAACATCAACAGCGAGGACACTATAATCAGCGTGGAGGAAACTATAAACTCCACAGCGAGGACACTATACACATCACAGTGAGGACACTTAACATCACAGTGAGGGACACTAAAATCAACAGTGCGAGGACCACTATAACGGATTCACAGGCGAGGACCACTATAACATCACAGCGAGGACACTATACATCACAAGTGAGGACAGTACAACTCACAGCGGGACACTATAAGCATCACAGCGAGGCACTATATACAATCACAGCGAGGACACTATAAACAATCACAGCGAGGACCTTATAAAATCACAGTGACGGACCCTAAACACTCACCAGTGAGGAACTATAAATTCACAGTGAGGCATAACATGCACAGTGAGGAACCACTCACAACATCCACAGTGAGGACACTATAACATCACAGTGAGGACACTACAACATCACAGTGAGGACACTATAACATCACAGTGAGGACACTATAACATCACAGTGAGGACACTATAACATCACAGTGAGGACACTACAACATCACAGTGAGGACACTACAAGTGTTCCCATCCTCTGCTGGACTTCAGTCTGCTGAGCCCAACGCTGTCAGGGTCGAGGGTCATGCAGACGGTTTGTGTCAGGAAGCTGATGATTAACCAGCCAGGGAGGACGTCTCACGCTTTCACTGCAGGACTGACTTTCAATTCCAAACTTTAACACAAAACTTCTCAGATTGCTGCAGTCATCGGAGCTGCAGCAATCTGAACAGGGAAGCACTTCTCTGTCAGAACGGTCATTTATGTCAAAATCTATACTTTGGAGAATAATTGGCCGAAGAGAAACAGGATCAGACGTTTGCTCGTTGAAGTAACAGAGGAACATTCAACGCATGCAACACACATTAGTCTAACTAGACACACGTGTGGAAGCCTCTCTGTGAGGAACCTTCACACAACAACACACACACGACGCACCGCGCATGCACGCACGCCCGCAAGCACGCACACACACACACACACACACACACACACGACCACACAAAACTCTCACACACAACACACACACACCACACACACACACACACCACACAACGACGCACACACACACATCTCACACACACACCACCACACACCACACACACACACCACACTACGCAAACACGCACGCACGCATCACCACAGACAACGCACACACACACTCTCACGACACACACACACACTCTACAACACACACAACAACACACACACACACTCACACATCACGCAGCACGCACACACACACACACAACTCTCACACAACCACAACACACACACACAATCACTCATGCATCTATTGAATGCACGCACACATACACAAAGTCACACACACATCACAAACTCACATTGTCCTCACCACCACACACACACACACACACACACATACACACACAACCACACAACACCACACACCCACACACACAAGTTGAAGGAATGCAGCAATGTGTGTGTGCTAGGATTCATTTATTCACTTACGGAAAATACAACAATAATACTAATAATGAATATCTCTGTTCATATGACCACAAGCATCAACATACGTCTCTCATGTCTCTCACGTCTCTCACGTCTCTCACGTCTCTCACGTCTCTCACTTCTCTCACGTCTCTCACGTCTCTCACTTCTCTCACTTCTCTCACTTCTCTCACTTCTCTCACTTCTCTCACGTCTCTCACTTCTCTCACGTCTCGCACGTCTCTCACGTCTCTCACGTCTCTCACTTCTCTCACGTCTCTCACTTCTCTCACTTCTCTCACGTCTCTCACTTCTCTACCTTCTCACGTCTTCACTTCTCTCACGTTCTCACTTTCTCACTTCTCTCACTTCCTCTCACTTTCTCAGTCTCTCACTTTCTCACGTCTCTCACGTCTCTCACGTCCTCTCGTCTTCACGTCTCTCGACGTCTTCTCTTCTCTCAAGTCCTCTCACTTTTGCTTCACTTCTCCGCGTCTCTCGGTCTCTCGCGTCTCTCGTGTCTCTCAAGTCTCTCACTTCTCTCACGTCTTCTCACGTTCTCTCATTCTTTCTCACGTCTCTACACGTCTCTCACGTTCTCACGGTCTCTCATTTGCTTCACTTCTTCTCACGGTCTCTCACGTAATACGGTTCTCACGTCTCTCACGTTTCATCTCTCGTTCTCACTTCTTCACTTCTCTCACGTCTCTCACGTGCTCTCACGTCCGCTCTCATACTTACACACGCAATTTAACAACAAAGGCATTTCCATAACAACAGTGAAATGTGCTCCAACATTTGAATATCATTTAATTTTATAATATACTAAGAAATTTAGGACTGTTACATTGTTGGGATCAAAGGTTTTAATACAATTGTTGCTAATATTATTTAGACTCACTGGAGACACTACTACATCACTACTATATATTACTACTATATTATATACTATCAGCTACTACTATACACTCACATAAGTCGTATACTCTATAATACTACTACTACTCTAATATACTACTATTGACTACTACTACATACTACTACATACTCTACTATACTCACTAATATACTAATTAACATCTATTACTACTACTATAGCTACCTAACTACTAATGATACTAGCTATTAATACATTATATACTACTACTATACTACTAATAACTAATAAAATCTAGCTATTAATATACTACTACATACAACTACACTATTGCTACTACTATACTACTACGTATAGAACTACTATTTACTACTACTATCTGACTGCTACTCCTACTCTACCACTATACTATACTATTACTCTGTACTATAACTACCCATCATTAGCTATGAACTATTATACTATTACTGCTACCTACTACTATTACTATTCTACTACTACTATAGTATAGCTCTACTATAGCTACACTAGTACTACTACTGACTTAGCTACACGCTATAAGCTACTACTCACGTATACTATACCTACTACATAACTACTACTATACTATACACTATTACTACTACTATATTATTACTACTACTATTACTAGTATATCTACTACTATATACCACTATACTACTACTATTCACTACAGCTATACTACTATTGGCTATTACTACTATACTACTATTATAACTTATATAACTACTATTACTAACTATAGTACTAGGATTACTACTTAATGACTACTATCTATATCTTTATACTATATTAGCGATATGCTTATCTACTTTATACACACTTATAGCTCTACTATTACTAGCTATATGCTACTATTATACTACTATACTATACTATAATTACTATCCTACTACTAATAATAATATTACTATCTCTTACTATGCTTACTATTTACTGATTACTACTACTATATATCTACTATAATACTACTACTATTGACTTACTAAATCTACTGACTATTACTATTATGATATACTAGCTATACTACTTACCTATATATTAACTATACTATAATACTACTGATAACTACTATATTACTGACTGATAAATGCTCGTATTACTACTATAACTACTACTTTACTACTATACTACATATACTACTACATACTTGATTGCTGTCTATAACGTGTAATAATAATAATATATAATAATATTATAAAGACACAGTGGTATAAAATATTATTAATTATTAGTAACAATATAATAAATATTTATAATTAATTATATTAACAATCATAATAATTATTATTATAATTCAGTGCGTAATTAACTGCAATAATTCATGGCATCTAATAAGAAACCTTCAGAGTAAACTAAAATATGATAAATTATCATCATCACACAACAACACAGAACCGACACTCACGACACCCACTACTCCACATAGCGTTCACACATCGCAACTCACACACACACACATCAACCACTCACAACACACCACACAACACACATCCCAAGCACACACACACACCACACGACATACACAGCCATACACACACACACACCACACAGCACGACATCAACACACACAACAGAACTCACACACAACCGACACACACACACTCAACGTCACTACCACACTACAAGCACACACACAACACACAACAGTCACCACACCACACACACACACAATACATACGACACTCAAAGATTTGAGCGGTGACAGTAACCCGGATGAGATACCCCACACACAGCAGCAGTCACAACACACACAACAGCACACACACACAAAGACTACCCCACACACACAATCCACAACACACACAACACACACACGAATAAATACACATAAAGTGTCTCCCTGACTCCCTGCGGAGATCAGTACTCACAACTCCGGTGTTGAGAGAAAGGAGAGAGGAGGAGTGAGGAGGAGGAGGAGGAGGTGAGGAGGAGGAGGCGAGGAGGAGGAGGAGGTGGTGGTGGTGAGGAGGTGGCGAGGAGGAGGAGGTGGTGAGGAGGTGGTGGTGGTGAGGAGGTGGTGAGGAGTTACCTCGAGGGTTTTATTCCCTTTACTCAACTTCCATAAGAACGTCTTTATGAAATCAGCTGTGTTCTATTTGAGCCAATCAGAGGACAGCTCCTTGAATATTTCAAACGGTAGCCAATGGAATGAGAGGTAGGCGTTCCTTGTGATAAGAGGGCGTTCCTTGTGATAAGGGGGTGTTCCCTTGATGCTGATTGTTTGTTAAGAGTTTATTTTGATGTTGGGTGACCTACATTGAGAATAATAATATGAGTAATAATTAATTATACAACCGAATGCAAGACATTATTTGTCAGGAGGACCAGGTGATTATATAAGAGAGTCATTATGTTTACCTGAGAGTACAAATACAAAATGTAAATGTATAATACATATAATTACTTACATATTACATATTCAACAACTTGGCAGAGAATCATGAATGATCAGGATTCTCTCAATCATGCTGATGGAGCATGACGCACACACACACACACACACACACACACACACACACACACACACACACACACACTCACACACACATCTTCAATTAAATTGTCAAGTGTGTGTGTGTGTGTGTGTGTGTGTGTGTGTGTGTGTGTGTGTGTGTGTGTGTTTGTGTGTGTGTGTGTCGTCATGCTCCATCAGCATGATTGAGAGAATCCTGATCCCATCATTTGAAGTCGGTGAGGCTGAGCAGCTCAAAGTAACCTGGTGGTGACTTCTGGTGACCTGGTGACCTCTGTGTGAATCTGCACACAATGCTAATAAATCCACTTCCTTGATGAACAATTGCTTCAGATTATTGCAAATGGAATAACAAAAATAGATTAAATAATAATTCTAAACTATTAAAAATCAAAGAGATCAGTGGTATAACACGACAGAGAACAGGTAACAGGACACTGATAGGACAACAACAGGACAGAAACAGGACAAGTCCGCCATAAGATCGCACTTACAATGGCTCCATGTTCAGTACGTAGTTTTTTGTATTTATTTTGTATTTATTGTTTCTATTTTTGCACAGACTGCATTGTCCAGTATCCAGTACGATCGACAAACAATTTTGGATCTTTGTGTGTCAATTGGCACAAACTTTTTGTCAAATGACTGGAGTACGAGCTGTAAACACTTTGTCTCCCGCTGGTCTGCAGTTCCTGGACAGTAAAATGGACGGACTACACGCACGGATTAACTGCCGGATACCGCAAACTTCTGCCTGATGGCGTTTACCGAGACCCGGCTGGACCCTTCGGTACCCGACTCTGACATTTTCCCAGCTGGTTTCTCCATCTACCGGCAGGACGGAACCAGGGAGTCGGGTCAAGGCCGGGGTGGAGGGGTGTGCTTTAGAGGTACTCACAACACATCAGCTCACCAGACCTTCAGCTCTTATTTAGTACAGCCCTTCTACCTCCCTCAGGAACTCAGCTCCTTTAGAGGACTAAATGACTAGAGGACTAGAAGACGAGAAGACTAGAGGACTAGACTCTAGTCCTCTAGTCCTCTATTCCTCTAGTCTTCTAGTCTTCTAGTCCTCTAGTCTTCTAGTCTTCTAGTCCTCTAGTCCTCTAGTCCTCTATTCCTATAGAGGACTAGAGGACTAGAAGACTAGAGGACAAGAGGACTAGAGGACTAGAAGATGAGAAGACTAGAGGACTAGAGGACTAGAGGACTAGAGGACTAGAAGACTAGAGGACTAGAAGACTAGAGGACTAGAAGACTAGAGGACTAGAGGACAAGAGGACTAGAAGACTAGAGGACTAGAGGACGAGAGGACTAGAGGACTAGAGGACGCTCACCCTGAGGCAGACCAGCAAGTTCACTTTCCACCCGTAAGTACAGAACAGCTACACCCCTCCCACACCCTGCCTTTGGTAAGATGGATCACATCTCCACCCTCCACCCTCCACCCTCCACCTCCACCTCCACCTCCCCCTCCACCTCCACCCTCCACCTCCACCCCCACCCTCCACCACTCCACCTCTCACCCTCCACCACCACAACACACACACATGCACACAGATACACACAACACACACACACACACACACACACACACACACACACACACACACACAACATCATACATCACACACACACACCACCCTCATCACACACACACACACACACACACACACACACACACACACTCTCTCTCTCTCTCTCACACACACACACACACACACACACACTCTCTCTCTCTCTCACACACACACACACACACACATACACACAGAATAATTACAGTGTTTTCTTCCAGTCTCCATCTTTAACGTTTAACACACACACACACACACACACACACACACACACACCCACCCTGTTATCAATCATGTTTTTAATGTAATGTATGAATATGTGATTTATTGAGCACCGGTTGTGAGGGGGGGGGGGGGGGGGGGCTCCTAAGAGCACCGATGCCTCTTATTGATCAGCTTAATAGTGTTTGTCTTTTATAGCTGATCTCAGGAAATAAAGCTAATAAATAGTTCAGAATGAGCTCGCTCAATCATACCCTCAGCAGCTGCAAGGAGAGGAGGAGATAGGGAGAGAGGAGGAGAGAGGAGTAGAGAGGAGGAGAGAGGAGGAGAGACGAGTAGAGAGGAGGAGAGAGGAGGAGAGAGGAGGAGAGAGGAGGAGAGAGGAGGAGAGAGGAGGAGAGACGAGGAGAGAGGAGGAGAGAGGAGGAGAGAGGAGGAGAGAGGAGGAGAGAGGAGGAGAGAGGAGGAGAGAGGGAGAGAGAGGAGAGAGAGGAGGAGGAGAGAGGAGAGGAGGAGGAGGAGAGAGGAGAGAGAGAGAGGAGAGAGAGGGAGAGAGGAGAGGAGGAGAAGAGGAGGAGAGAGGGGAAGAGGAGAGAGGAGAGGAGAGAGGAGGAGGAGAGGAGGGAGAGGAGGAGAGGAGGAGAGGAAGAGAGGAGGAGAGAGGAGAGAGAGAGAGAGAGGAGAGAGAGAGAGAGGAGAGAGAGGAGAGAGGGGAGAGAGGAGAGAGAGGAGAGAGGAGAGAGAGAGGAAGAGAGAGAGAAGGAGAGAGGAGGAGGAGAGAGAGGAGAGAGAGGGAGAGAAGAGAGAGGAAGGAGAGAGGAGGAGAGGGAGAGAGAAAGAGAGGAGAGAGGAGGAGGAGAGAGGAGAGAGGAGAGGAGGGAGGAGAGAGGGAGAGAGAGGAGGAAGGAGAGAGGAGGAGAGAGAGGAGAGAGGAGGAGGGAGAGAAGGAGGGAGAGAGGAGGGAGAGAGGAGAGGAGAGGAGAGAGGAGGAGAGAAGAGGGAGAGGAGAGGGAGGAGGGAGAGAGGGAGGAGAGAGGGAGGAGAGAGAGAGGAGAGAGAAGGAGAGAAGGAGGGAGAGAGAGGAGAAGAGAGAGAAGGAGGAGAAGGAGGAGAGAAGGAGGAGAAGAGGAGGAGAGAGAAGAGAGGAGAGAGGAGAGAGAGAAGAGAGAAGGAGGAGAGGGAGGAGAAGAGGAGAGAGAGAGGAGGAAGAGGAGAGGAAGGAGGAGAGAGGAGGAGAGGAGAGGAGAGGAGGAGAGGAGGAGGAGGAGAGAGGAGAGAGAGAGGGAGAGAGAGAGAGAGGAGGAGAGGATAGGAGAGAGGAGAGAGAGAAGGAGAGAGGAGGAGAGGAGAGAGGAGGAGAGAGGAGAGAGAGAGGAGGAGGGGAGAAGGAGGGAAGGAGAGAGAGGGAGAGAGGGAGGAGAGAGAGGAGAGGAGGAGGAGATGAGGAGAGAGGAGGGAGAGGAGGAGAGGAGAGAGGAGGAGAGAGAGGAGAGAGGAGGAGAGAGGTGGAGAGAGGAGGAGATAGGGAGAGAGGAAGGAGAGAGAGGAGAGGAGAGAGGAGGAGAGAGGAGGAGAGAGGAGGAGAGACGAGGAGGGGAGAGGGGAGAGATGAGGAGAGAGGAGGAGAGGGAGAGAGAGGAGAGAGGAGAGAGAGGAGGAGAGAGGAGGAGAGAGAGAGAGAGGAGGAGAGAGGAGGAGAGGAGAGAGAGAGAGGAGAGATGAGGAGAGAGGAGGAGAGGAGGAGAGGAGAGAGGAGGAGAGAGGAGAGAGGAGAGGAGAGAGGGAGGAGAAGGAGGAGAGAGAGGGAGAGGGGGGGGGAGAGGGAGGAGAGAGGGGAGGGAGAGGAGGAGAGAGAAGGGGAGGGAGAGAGGGAGGAGAGGAGGAGAGAGGGGAGAGGAGGAGAGAGGAGAGAGGAGAGAGAGGGGGAGAGAGGAGGAGAGAGAGGGAGAGAGAGGAGGAGAGAGAGGGAGAGAGGAGGAGAGAGGAGGAGAGAGGGGGAGAGGGGGAGAGATGAGGAGAGAGGAGGAGAGAGGAGGAGAGGAGGAGAGAGGAGGGGAGAGGGGGGGAGAGGAGGAGAGAGGAGGAGAGAGAGGGAGAGAGGAGGAGAGGAGAGAGGGAGAGAGGGGGAGAGAGGAGAGAGGAGAGAGAGGAGAGAGGGGGGGAGGAGGAGAGGAGAGAGAGGGAGGAGGGGGGAGAGAGGGAGGAGGAGAGAGGAGAGAGGGGGGAGAGAGGAGGAGAGGAGAGAGAGAGAGAGGAGAGGAGAGAGAGGAGAGAGGAGAGAGAGAGGAGGGAGAGGGGAGGAGAGAGGAGAGAGGAGAGGAGAGGAGGAGAGAGGGTA
>PIJE02001386.1:13894-28894 GCA_002895965.2 Coryphaenoides rupestris
GCATCTCCTCCCTCCTCTCTGCTCTCTCCTCTCCTCTCTCTCCCCCTCTCTCTCCTCTCTCCTCTCCTCCTCTCTCCCCCTCTCTCTCCTCTCTCCTCTCCTCCTCTCTCTCTCTCTCCTCCTCTCTCCTCTTCCCCTCTCTCTCCTCTCTCTCTCTCTCCTCCTCTCTCTCCCTCTCTCCTCTCTCCTCCCTCTCCTCCTCCTCTCTCCTCCTCTCTCCTCCTCTCATCCTCTCTCCTCCTCTCTCTTCCTCCTCCTCTCTCCCTCTCCTCCTCTCTCCTCCTCTCTCCCTCTCTCTCCTCCTCTCTCTCCCTCTCTCTCCTCCTCTCTCCCCCTCTCTCTCCTCTCTCCTCTCCTCCTCTCTCCCCCTCTCTCCCCTCTCTCCTCCTCTCCCTCTCCCCTCCTCTCTCCTCCTCTCTCTCTCTCTCCTCTCTCCTCCTCTCTCCTCTCTCCTCCTCTCCTCCTCTCTCCTCCTCTCTCCTCCTCTCTCCTCTCTCTCCCTCTCTCTCCTCCTCTCCCCTCCTCCTCTCCTACTCCTCCTCTCTCCCCCTCTCTCTGCTCTCTCCTCTCTTCCTCTCTCCCCCTCTCTCTCCTCTCTCCTCTCCTCCTCTCTCCCCCTCTCTCTCCTCTCTCCTCTCCTCCTCTCTCCTCCTCTCCTCCTCCTCTCCTCCTCTCTCCTCCTCTCTCCTCCTCCTCCTCTCCCCTCTCTCCTCCTCTCTCCTCCTCTCTCCTCTCTCTCCCTCCTCTCTCTTCCCTCTCCTCTCTCTCCTCTCTCCCCTCTCTCTCCTCTCTCCCTCCTCTCCTCCCCTCCTCTCCTCCTCTCTCCTCCTCTCCCCCCCTCTTCCCCTCCCTCTCCCTCCTCCTCTCTCCTCTCTCCTCCCTCTCTCCTCTCTCCTCCTCTCTCTTCCTCTCTCCTCTCTCTCCCCTCTCCTCCTCTCTCTCTCTCTCCTCTCCTCCTCTCTCCCCCTCTCTCTCCTCTCTCCTCTCCTCCTCCTCTCCCCTCTCTCTCCTCTCCTCCTCTCCCCCTCTCTCCCTCTCTCCTCCTTCCTCTCTCCCCCTCTCTCTCCTCTCTCCTCTCCTCCTCTCTCCCCCTCTCTCCTCCTCTCTCCTCCTCTCTCCCCCTCTCCTCCTCCTCTCCTCCTCTGCCTCCTCTCTCCTCCTCTCTCTCATCTGCTCCTCCTCTCCTCCTCTCCTCTCCTCCTCCTCTCCTGGGGAGAGAGGACGAGAGAGGACAAGGGGGGCAGGAAGAACAGAAACATGGAGATAAAGGGATATAAGATGAGTGACTACCTGCCTCGAAGACACAGCTTATCGTCGGCCCGGGGAACTGCAGCCTGTGGTTAGAACCCTGAAATCCAGGAGCCATCAACAACCCCGTTTTCACCTTTCACTTGTGTTTCTACCTTGATGCAGGCCTGTGTTAAGGCCTGGTCACTAATTCCCTCAAATGTGTGAGATTTCCTTTTAAATGAAACCATCATTGAGGCATCACCTGGGCAGCTGCTGTAGAGCGTGACAGGGTTAGCGTTAGCTGGCAAGTCACACAGAACAGAAGCGCTTTCACCGGCACCCACCCACTCCGACTCAATTCTCAGCTGCAAATCACTCATATCAGGTAATTTATAATGTACAGGTAGAGGACAGGATTGAGCTTAACATCACAGAGTAGTTGGCAGTAACCTGTTAATTGCTGCACTGCGCAGGACACAATGGTGATCGTAACAACGGCTCGCTTGCAACCAGGCAGTAAAGATTGGTATTCACAGCAGCATCACATCAGTAGGACACCAGGATCCTCTTGTGTTTGTCAGGTTCAACCCCTGCAAGGAAACACGGTGCAGAATCACTTAAAACGAGCTTTTGAGGTCAGCTTGTCTGAATGCATTTTTTGGAGATTAAGCTTGTCAAATGAGGGGAACACGGCCATGATCTAGCATTGTTAGATCTCAGTGCTGCATTTGATACAGTAGATCATAGCATGTTGGTTGACAGGCTGGAATACTGGGTCGGACTATCTGGCACAGCGCTGCACTGCTTAAAGTCCTTCCTAACAGACAGAGACAGTGTAAAATGACATGTGGGGTTCCCCAAGGATCAATTCTTGGGCCACTTCGGTTCAACCTCTATATGCTGCCACTTCTCCAAATTCAATAATACACAACAATATAGCCTACCACAATTATGCAGACAATACTCAAATGTAAATTTCTCTATCAACAGGTGACTCTGGTCCCATTGATTCACTCATCAAGTGCATTGAGCAAATCAATGCCTGGATGTGCCACAATTCCCTCCAGCTAAACAAAAACAAAACCGAATTACGAAAGACTTAAAGTAAATGCTTATTTTGAATCTCTCTCAATGAAAAAGAAGTCCGAATGAAGTCCGAAATCTTGGTGTAGTTATGGATACAGTTATGGACTTAATAGCCACATAAAGACCATTATAAAATCAGCCTACTATCATCTTAAAAACATAGCAGGAATTAAAGGGTTACGACCGGAACAAACTCATCCATGCTTTCATGGTCAGTAGGCTTCACTACAGTAATGCCGTTTTCACAGGTCAGATCACGTTAGATAGTACTATTTACTATTTAGTATTTCTGTAGAGATTCTTTCCATAATGTTACCCTTTAGTGTTGGGTTATCTTATATCATCTTACAGTAGCTCAGTTCATAAGATATCAATGTTCTGAGCTCCACTATGCATTTCTGTATGTTCTGAGCTCTGTATGATTACATATTGAAGAACTTTGCATTTGTTTATTGGTTGAATTATTCATTAAATAGAGTGAGCTTCTAGCTTCTGCTGCTCATCCTGTGCATTGGAACTGTAACATGTTGTTGTGAGAACAACACAATACACACTCATACATGCACATACATCTCATACATGCACATACATCTCATACATCTCATACATGCACATACATCTCATACATGCACATACATCTCATACATGCACATACATACAGCCCCCCATCCCTCTCTCCTCAGTGGGGCGATCAACCAACGCCTCGCTCATTCCTGCTGCTGCTGCGGAAATTCATTTTTTGGTTTAATTTCAGGCCTATTGATCGCAGAGCGCTTTACAGCTGCATGACATCCATAATCACAACAACAGTGTGACAGCGCAGATAAATAACACAGAGAGGAGGAGTCAGGAGGAGTGAGCGACCGACCGAGAGAGAGAGCGAGAGAGAGAGAGAGAGAGAGAGAGAGCGAGAGAGAGAGAGAGAGAGGGAGAGAGCGGGAGGAGGGAGGAGGTGCAAGCAAGGGAGGAAGAGCCTTGTCTCCTGCCTCCTCCTCCCCCCCACCCCCGCACCCCCGCACACACACGCATGCACGCACACACACACACACACACACACACACACACACACACACACACACACACACACACACACACACACACACACACACACACACACACACAGTACAGTCTGGTCGTCTGATTGATCTGCTCTCAGTGCTCATCTATTATCTTCTTTTGTTTTTTGTGTAAGTCTCAACTTATTTGAAATCTGTTTGTTTAAGCGACCAAGTGATGAATTAAGCTCACGGAGGTAATTAGTGGAAGCTAATGTAATTTCTGCTTATGATGATGAAGTGAGGAGATGCCACTGCTACTGCACAAGCTAACAAGCAGCCAAGGCATGTTTATGATCACGTGTTAGTTTAGGATACGAGATGTCGTCATGCTTAGCAGCAGCAGCACCGCACGCAACTGGCTAAATAAAGCAAACATGCTTTTATTACACAGTAGCAGGTTTATTCTTGTACATGACAACGCACAGCAACATCTTCAGGAGCATTATTATGATGGATATGCTGCTCATGTTTGTGGACCCTAACCTAACCCTAACCTTAACCCTAACCTTAACCCTAACCCTAACCCTAACCCTAACCCTAACCCCTAACTGCAGAGGGGAGATGAGTAAAGTGTATTACTAACCTAGTCACTGTCTCTACTGCACGCAAAGCATGGATGGGTGTGAAATATACACGTAATATATAAATAGTATATACATGATAATCTACAATGAAGGTTTGAAAGCAGCCATACAATAATACTATAAAATAGTTTCAGTCTATGTGGACGCACTGTAAGGAGACTAGACTTTAATAGAAGATTTCTGGCGTACAGGCGGTGTATAGATTTATATATTATAGATTTATAGAGCAGATGGAGCCACTGAGATGAGTAACCAGGCGTCACCACAGGGGGTCACCTCTACTAGAGCTGGCATGGAGACTAAACCATCAGCTCAAGTATAGAGAGTACAAGAGTATAGAGAGTACGAGAGTATAGAGAGTACGAGAGTATAGAGAGTACAAGAGTATAGAGAGTATCAAGAGTATAAAGCGTACAAGAGTATAGAGAGTATAGAGAGTACAAGAGTATAGAGAGTACGAGAGTATAGAGAGTACAAGAGTATAGAGAGTACAAGAGTATAGAGAGTACAAGAGTATAGAGAGTATCAAGAGTACAAGAGTATAGAAAGTATCAAGAGTATAAAGAGTACAAGAATATCAAGAGTATAAAGAGTACAAGAGTATCAAGAGTATAAAGAGTACAAGAATATCAAGAGTATAAAGAGTACAAGAGTATCAAGAGTATAAAGAGTACAAGAGTATAGAGAGTACAAGAGTATAGAGAGTATCAAGAGTATAAAGAGTACAAGAGTATAGAGAGTATCAAGAGTATAAAGAGTACAAGAATATCAAGAGTATAAAGAGTACAAGAGTATCAAGAGTATAGAGAGTATCAAGAGTATAAAGAGTACAAGAATATCAAGAGTATAAAGAGTACAAGAGTATAGAGAGTACAAGAGTATAGAGAGTATCAAGAGTATAAAGAGTACAAGAGTATAGAGAGTATCAAGAGTATAAAGAGTACAAGAATATCAAGAGTATAAAGAGTACAAGAGTATCAAGAGTATCAAGAGTATAAAGAGTACAAGAATATCAAGAGTATAACGAGTACAAGAGTATCAAGAGTATCAAGAGTATAAAGAGTACAATAATATCAAGAGTATAAAGAGTACAAGAGTATCAAGAGTACAAGAGTACAATAATATCAAGAGTATAAAGAGTACAAGAGTATCAAGAGTACAAGAGTATAGAGAGTATAAAGAGTATAAAGAGTACAAGAATATCAAGAGTATAAAGAGTACAAGAGTATAGAGAGTATCAAGAGTATAAAGAGTACAAGAGTATCAAGAGTATCAAGAGTACAGGAGTATAAAGAGTACAAGAGTATAAGAGTATAAAGAGTACAAGAGTATAGAGAGTATCAAGAGTATCAAGAGTATCAAGAGTATAAAGAGTACAAGAGTATCAAGAGTATCAAGAGTACAGGAGTATAAAGAGTACAAGAGTATAGAGAGTATCAAGAGTACAAGAGTATCAAGAGTATCAAGAGTACAAGAGTATAGAGAGTATCAAGAGTATCAAGAGTATAAAGAGTACAAGAGTATAGAGAGTATCAAGAGTATCAAGAGTATCAAGAGTATCAAGAGTATCAAGAGTATCAAGAGTACAGGAGTATAAAGAGTACAGGAGTATAAAGAGTACAAGAGTATAGAGAGTATCAAGAGTATAGAGAGTATCAAGAGTACAAAGAGTATCAAGAGTATAAAGAGTACAAGAGTACAAGAGTATCAAGAGTACAAGAGTATCAAGAGTATCAAGAGTACAAGAGTACAAGAGTATAAAGAGTACAAGAGTATCAAGAGTATCAAGAGTACAAGAGTATCAAGAGTATCAAGAGTATCAAGAGTATCAAGAGTATAAAGAGTACAAGAGTATCAAGAGTATAAAGAGTACAAGAGTATCAAGAGTATAAAGAGTACAAGAGTATCAAGAGTACAAGAGTATCAAGAGTACAAGAGTATCAAGAGTACAAGAGTATAGAGAGTATAAAGAGTACAAGAGTATAAAGAGTACAAGAGTATAGAGAGTATCAAGAGTATCAAGAGTACAAGAGTATCAAGAGTACAAGAGTATCAAGAGTACAAGAGTATCAAGAGTACAAGAGTATAAGAGTACAAGAGTATAGAGAGTATCAAGAGTATAAAGAGTACAAGAGTATAGAGAGTATCAAGAGTATCAAGAGTACAAGAGTATCAAGAGTATAAAGAGTACAAGAGTATCAAGAGTATCAAGAGTACAAGAGTATAGAGAGTATCAAGAGTATCAAGAGTACAAGAGTACAAGAGTATCAAGAGTATAAAGACTACAAGAGTATAAAGAGTATAAAGAGTACAAGAGTATAGAGAGTATAAAGAGTACAAGAGTATAAAGAGTACAAGAGTATAGAGAGTATCAAGAGTATAGAGAGTATCAAGAGTACAAGAGTATCAAGAGTATAAAGAGTACAAGAGTATAGAGAGTATCAAGAGTATAGAGAGTATAAAGAGTACAAGAGTATAGAGAGTATCAAGAGTATCAAGAGTACAAGAGTACTATAAAGCTGAAGGACCCGTCGCCCTGCGGACAACTTCACTTCCTGCTTGTCTTCACTGTTTTTGTTCCAAATGCAGATGACATCATAAGATCGGATTTGTTGCATAAAAATTGCTAAATAAATGAATAATGAATGTATTTAAATAAAGTGAAGTATGCCTACCATGAGAAAAAAAGTAAAAAACTAATAAAAAAAAAGTCATAATAATTGTAATAAATGTTCTGCCCGTGTGTCCAATGTGTGTGGAATTATTATTTATAATGTGTCACCGGTTCTGTTCGTGATCTTCATGGACAGAATCTCAAGGCGCAGCCGAGGTGAGGAGAGAGTCCGGTTTGGGGACCTCAGAATTGCATCTCTGCTCTTTGCAGATGATGTGGTTCTGTTGGCTACATCAGACCGTGACCTCCAGCATGCACTGGGGCGGTTTGCAGCCGAGCGTGAAGCGGTCGGGATGAGAGTCAGCACCTCCGAGTCTGAGGCCGTGGTTCTCTACCGGAAAACGGTGGAGTGTTCCCTCCGGGTTGGGAGTGAGTTGCTGCCCCAAGCGAAGGAGTTCAAGTATCTTGGGATCTTGTTCACGAGTGAGGGCAAAATGGAGCGGGAGATGGACAGACGGATCGGTGCAGCGTCTGCAGTGATGCGGGCGCTGTACCGGTCCGTTGTGGTGAAGAGGGAGCTGAGCCGGAAGGCGAAGCTTTCGATTTACTGGTCCATCTACGTTCCAACCCTCACCTATGGTCACGAGCTTTGGGTAGTGACCGAAAGAATGAGATCGCGGATACAAGCGGCCGAAATGAGTTTCCTCCGCAGGGTGGATACATATATACACACACATATATATATACACACATATATATACACATATGTACGCATGCATGTATATACACATATATATATACATACACACACACGTGTATATATACACGTATATATATATATACACACACACACACGTGTATATATATATATACATATATATATATATATATACACACACACACACGTGTATATATATATATACACGTATATATATATATATACACACACACACACGTGTATATATACACGTATATATATATACACACACACACACATACATATATATATATATATATATATATATACTGTGGCGCACACTCTCGCCTATTACTGAGTGCCCACACGAGTCAGTAGTCCCACACCAGTATTCAATGCAATACGGATATTTATTGACTGTAAAGGGGGAGGGAAAGTGCAGGGTTATTGTAGTGCCAGGTCCGTTATTCCAATCTCGTCGTCGTATTCCATAAACAGGGTATCACACCGGGAAGTGGTCTCATGTGGTCCAGGGCAAGGCAGGCGGGAGGGTAGTCAGGGTCGGTACACAAAACAGGTTCTCATACAGTCAGCATGAGAAAGGTCAGTGCACACAGCCACTTCTGTATCTCTCGAACTTACGCACATAGCGTCCTGGTCCTCACCCTTCGACTCCTCCTCTTCCTCCTCCTCCTTCTCTCCCACAACCACAACCACAACCACAACCTCTTCCTCTTCCTCTTCCTCTTCCTCTTCCTCTTCCTCTTCCTCTTCCTCTTCCTCTTCCTCCTTCCACTCTCTCAACCGTCTACACCACCCAGGTCCTCTCTTATTTATAGTCTGGATCCAGGGTCCTGATTGGCTGCCGTGGATTACTCTCAACGAGCCGCAGCCACATCCACTGAGGCTAATTGTCTCTTTCCAATTTCCTGTCTCCTCGGCTCCCTCTGGGATTTATCAAAGACAAGTATTTAGTCACTTTTGACATGTGAATTCAGAAACATGTCATGTTTATTAGTGTAACATATTGCATTTTAAGAACTTTACAAAGCCCCTCTGACAATAAAACAAACTATTCAATTTCACTGTTGGCACAAATTAGAGCCAAAGTTGTGGAGAGGTCTGTAGACTCAGATCAGGAACAATTAACTACTGAGGTAGAAAATCCCTTGTGAACATTTTTTTGCAAACAGAACACAACAAAGTGGTAAACTGTAAGAACTCTTATAGAATATCAGTCTTTTAAAGTGTTGTTTTGTAATGTAACATGCGTTCACGTTGTGAATCGTAACGGACATTTGTTGTCTTTCCCTCGCAAACAGAGCGATATCTAACGTTACTACGACAAGTCTCGCGAGAGTTTAATATGTGAGAGAGAGAGAGAGAGCGAGAGAGAGAGAGAGAGAGAGAGAGAGAGCGAGAGCGAGAGAGAGAGAGAGAGAGAGAGCGCTGCAGACACTGAGCAGACGGAGGATTCAGCAGCACAGCAACAACATAAAACTGATTCATAACTTTGTGATCGGCCATCGGCCGGTTCATGCTACGTTTAGACCGATCCAGGGGTCCGTGTACCGATGCACTCGCATCTTTTAAATCAAAACCGATTTTCAGATTCAAAACGGTTATTTGTTACACCCCTAATAGATATCTATATATGTACATATGTATGTATGTACATATGTATGTATATATATACAGAGAGATCCTCAGAGAGACCTCCTCAGAGGTGTGTGTGTGTGTGTGTGTGTGAGAGTGTGAGTGAGTGTGTGTGTGTGTGTGTGTGTGTGTGTGTGTGAGTGTGAGTGTGAGTGTGTGAGTGTGAGTGTGTGAGTGTGAGTGTGTGTGTGAGTGTGAGTGTGAGTGTGAGTGTGAGTGTGTGTGTGATGGGTGGAGGTCTGGTAGCGTGGGACAGGTCTGTCATTCAGAGGGGAACACGGGTCCACATTGTGGAACAACAGCCGGCCTCCTGGGGCCTCCGGGGGCCCGGCGTGGGCGCGGCTCCTTGGGCTCCTGAAGAAACACATGCTGAGGGGCACCTGGGAGGAGAACACCAGACCAGTGTTTACTCTGCTACGCTAAAATAGCCTACAGCTAGCTGTTGACCTTTTATTGATACGTCTCTCATAATCAATACATCTCTCATAATCAATGCGTCTCTCATAATCAATACATCTCTCATAATCAATGCGTCTCTCATAATCAATACGCTCCCCCAAAGAATCACCACCTTAACGTGGTGGGGGGGTTTGGGTGCCCCCGTGACCCTGGGAGCTGTGTTGTCCGGGGCATTAGCCCCTGGTAGGGTCTCCCAAGGCAAAGTGGTCTCAGGGGAGGGGCCAGACTAAGAGCGATTCAAAGACCCCATGAAAAGACTCCCAAAGAACAGTCACCTCGCCCGGACAAGGGAAACCGGGGCACCCTTCTGGAGCCAGACCTGGGAGGGGAGCTCGTCGGCGAGCGTCTGGTGGCCGGGCCTGGATCCACGGGGCCCGGCCGGGCCAAGCCCGAAAAGACTACGTGGAGTCACCTCCCTGTGGGCTCACCACCTGCAGGGAGAGTCATTGGGGTCGGGTGCATTGTATACCGGGCGGTAGGCAAAAGCGGGGTCCTGGGCGTGCGGATCCCCGTCATCGCCGACTGGTTCTAGGGACGTGGAACGTCACCTCACTGGCGGGGAAGGAGCCTGAGCTGGTGCGGGAGGTGGAGCGGTACCAACTAGATATGGTTGGGCTCACCTCCACGCACAGCACCGGGTCTGGAACCAAACTCCTGGAGAGGGGCTGGACCCTCTACTTCTCCGGAGTTGCCCAGGGTGTGAGGCGCCAGGCGGGTGTGGGGATACTCACAAGTCCCCGGCTGAGCGCCGCTGTGTTGGAGTTCTCTCCGGTGGACGAGAGGGTCGCCTCCATGCGACTGCAAGTCGCTGGGGGGAAGGCTCTGACTGTTGTGTGTGCCTACGCACCAAACAGCAGCTCAGAGTATCCGGCCTTCTTGGAGTCCTTGGGTGGCATCCTGGAAAGGGTTCCATCCGGGGACTCCATAGTTCTACTGGGGGACTTCAACGCACACGTGGGCAATGATGGAGAAACCTGGAGGGGAGTGATTGGGATGAACGGCCCGATCTGAACCAGAGTGGTGTTTTGTTATTGGACTTCTGTGCTAGTCATGGACTGGCCATAACAAACACCATGTTTGAACATAGGGTGGTCCACAAGTGTACCTGGTACCGGACCACCTTAGGCCAAAGGTCGCTGATCGACTTTGTAATCGTATCAGCAGATCTGCGGCCGCATGTTTTGGACACTTGGGTGAAGAGAGGAGCAGAGCTGTCAACTGATCACCACCTGGTGGTGAGTTTTTCAAGTTGCAAGTTTCAAGTATTTTATTGTCACTTCACAATTTACCCGTGAGTACAAGCAGTGAGTGAAAAACCTTTTGTGCAAAACGCCCGACAGTAATTATAAAAGAATACAAAATAGAAATAGAACTACAAAATAGAAGTAGAGCTAGCAAAATCGAAATAGAACTATAAATATAAATTCTGTGTAAAGTAAGAATAAAATGAAATATACAACAAAATATCCAGCTGAGCAGTACACATATAAATCAATGTCCTAAAATATACATTGTTATGTGCTGATATTCACAGAATGTCACAGAATACCTTCTCAGACAGTCAACACAACACTAGCACCAGCAATTAGCACCAGGACTAGCACTAACACCAGTACTAGCAGTAACACCAGCACTAGCAGTAACACCAGCACTAGCAGTAACACCAGCACTGGCACCAACACCAGCACTGGCACCAACACTTAACACTACTACCAGCACTAGCACCAGCAGTAACACTAGCACTACTACCAGCGCTAGCTCCAGCAGTAACACTAGCACTTAGCTCTTAACATTGATGCCGAACTTGTTCAGCAGCCTGATGGCCTGACTGTGGAAGCTGTCTCTGAGTCTGCTTGTGCGGCACTTGATGCTGCGGTATCGCCTGCCTGACGGTAGAAGTGTGTACAGTTTGTGGCTGGGGTGGTTATTGTCTTTAATAATCCGTTTGGCCTTGGCCACCCACCGCCTGGTGTATATATCCAGGAGGGAGGGAAGCTCACCTCCAACGATGTACTGGGCCGTCCGCACCACCCTCTGTAGTGTTCTACGCTCCAGTGCGGTGCAGTTCCCGTACCAGACGGTGATGTATCCTGTAAGAACACTCTCGATGGTACAGGAGTAGAATGTTCTGAGGATGCGGGGGCACATGATGAATTTCCTCAGTCGCCTGAGGAAATACAGGCGTTGTTGGGCCTTTTTCACCACGTGTGTGGTGTGCGTGGACCATGTGAGGTCCTCGGAGATGTGCACGCCGAGGAACTTGAAGCTGCTTGAAGCTGCTGACCCTCTCTACTGCAGCACCGTCGATGGAGATGGGGGCGTGCTCTCCTCTCCGCTTCCTGTAGTCCACGATCAGCTCCTTGGTCTTCTTGACGTTGAGGGCGAGGTTGTTTTTCTTGGCACCACTGTGCCAGTGATCCAACCTCCTCCCTGTAGGCTGTCTCAGTCGTCGGTCCGCGATCAGACCCAACACTGTCGTGTCGTCAGCAAACTTGATGAAGACGTTGGAGCTGTGCATAGCCATGCAGTCGTGGGTGTACAGGGAGTAGAGGAGAGGGCTCAACACGCATCCCTGAGGGGCTCCAGTGTTGAGGGTCAGCGGCTCTGAGGTGGTGCTGCCCATCCTCACCACCTGGCGGCGGCCCGACAGGAAGTCCAGTATCCAGCTGCACATGGTCGGGTGCAGGCCTAGACTCCTGAGCTTGGTGTCGAGCTTGGCAGGAACTATCGTGTTGAACGCTGAGCTGAAGTCCACAAACAGCATTCTCACACAACAGTTCTTCCCCTCCAGGTGAGAGAGGGCGGTGTGAAGTGCCATGGCAATGGTGTCGTCGGTGGATCTGTTTTGACGGTACGCAAATTGCCATGAGTTGGATCAGATTGCGCGGGAGGCTGCCAGACAGACCTGGTAAACCCAAACGTGTAGTGAGGGTGAACTGGGAACGTCTGGTGGAAGCCCCTGTCCGTAGGGTCTTTAACTCCCACCTCCGGAAGAACTTCTCGTGCATCCCGGGGGAGGTTGGGGACATGGAACCTGAGTGGGCCATGTTCAGAGCCTCCATTGTAGAGGCTGCAGCTCGGAGCTGTGGTCAAAAGGCTGTCGGTGCCTGTCGTGGCGGCAACCCAAGAACCCGTTGGTGGACACCAGCGGTGAAGGAAGCCGTCAGGCTGAAGA
This sequence comes from Coryphaenoides rupestris, assembly GCA_002895965.2. Taxonomy (NCBI): domain Eukaryota; kingdom Metazoa; phylum Chordata; class Actinopteri; order Gadiformes; family Macrouridae; genus Coryphaenoides; species Coryphaenoides rupestris. The sequence goes on from PIJE02001386.1 coordinate 26,454, forward strand.
AGGAGGCCTTTCGGGCCTGGTTGGCCCAGGGGTCTCCTGAAACAGCAGACAGGTACCGGGAGGCCAAAAGGACCGCAGCTTCAGCAGTTGCTGAAGCAAAAACCCGGGTGTGGGAGGAGTTCGGGGAGGCCATGGAGCAGGACTTTCGGTTGGCCTCAAGGAAGTTCTGGCAAACTGTCCGGCGACTCAGGAAGGGAAAGCAGGGCTTGGCTCAGGCTGTGCTCAGTCGGGGAGGAGAACTGCTGACCCAGACTGAGGATATTGTCGGGCGGTGGAAAGAACACTTTGAGGAGCTCCTGAATCCGACCAGTACGTCCTCTGTGGAAGAGGCAGAGTCTGAAGACTCGGGGGAAGTCTCACCCATATCCTTGGTAGAGGTCACTGAAGTAGTCAAAAAGCTCTTCAGTGGCAAGGCGCCAGGTGTGGATGAGATTCGCCCTGAGATGCTGAAGGCTCTGGACATTGTCGGGCTGTCGTGGCTGACACGCCTAGTCAATGTAGCGTGGAGGTCGGGGACAGTACCTGTGGAATGGCAGACCGGGGTGGTGGTCCCCATTTTCAAAAAAGGGGACCGGAGGGTGTGCTCCAACTATCGGGGTATCACACTGCTCAGCCTCCCCGGGAAAGTTTATTCCAGGGTGCTGGAGAGGAGGCTCCGGCCGATTGTCGAACCTCAGCTTCAGGAGGAACAATGCGGATTCCGTCCGGCCGTGGAACAGTGGACCAGCTCTTTACCCTCGCAGGGTTGTTGGGGGGGGCATGGGAGTTTGCCCATCCAGTCTACATGTGCTTTGTGGACTTGGAGAAGGCCTATGACCGTGTCCCCCAGGGAATCCTGTGGGGGGTACTACGGGAGTATGGGGTACCGGGGCCGTTGGTACGTGCCATTCGGTCCCTGTACGAACAAAGTGCGAGCTGTGTCCGTATTCTCGGCACAAAGTCAAGCACGTTCTCAGTGGGTGTTGGACTCCGCCAAGGTTGTCCCTTGTCACAGGTTCTGTTTGGGCGCCAATGAAGTGAAGTCAAGACATGTGTTCCGGGTACTTTTCCTTTTTTTGGTGAGAGGCGTGTTTGCTTTTGGCTCCGCCCACGCATTAGCTCCCCTTGGCGTCCCGTACCCACTGCAGGGACCTTCGAGAGGCTTACCCACAGAGTTCAAATGTGACGTAATTAGTTCCGCGACACGTTTTGTCTTACGCAATCATTTAGCGCCGGTTTTGACCGTGACGTCAGTGACGCGACGCTTAAAACTGACAGACGCGGTCTTCCTTACACTTCTATCCATCGTCTTACCACTTAACTTTACTGTACTTTGCTTTATCGTTCTAGATCGATCTGCTTGTCTCCGTCTGCTTGTTTTAAAAAAATAAATAAAAATGGCGCTGTTTAACTGTATCCAATCAGCGTCGACTAGCTACGAGCGGCCCAGAAAAGTACGAGCCCTGCTTCAGGGACTAACTGAGCCGCTCAAAAGGCCTCTCACTGGTGAAGTTGGGCAGATCCTGGGCGGAGCCTCTCTCCAAACCACACCCATAGCAGCTCACTAGAGGGAAAAGTACCCTATATCAGAACACGCCTTATGTTGCCACAAATCCACGGTGGCTTGATCTGGTTCTGGACCGGGAAGCCACGGTGGCTTGATCTGATTCTGGACCGGGAGGCCACCGTGGCTTGATCTGGTTGTGGACCGGGAAGCCACGGTGGCTTGATCTGTTTCTGGACCGGGAAGCCACGGTGGCTTGATCTGACTCTGGACCGGGAGGCCACCGTGGCTTGATCTGGTTGTAAACCGGGAAGCCACCGTGGCTTGATCTGGTTGTGGACCGGGAAGCCACCGTGGCTTGATCTGGTTGTGGACCGGGAAGGAGAGTCGGCAGCCGCTCCGCTTCCCGCGTTTCACCCGCCCCCTCGCATATCACAATAATATAAGAATAAATCATAGAAATAAACTAATATACATTTGTATACGCATGTTTATGTAATGAAAGAACACACATACCGGTAATCAGTTTATTATTGATTATTGATTATACCAAATGTCGGCTCTGTAGTTCAGACATCTCTTCACAGGCGGGAAAGTGCGTCAATGAAAACCCTTCTGTGAACAAGACGAGTTTAGGTTGAGATGCGTTTGTGTGCATAGAGATCGGACAGTTTGACCTCTGACCTGCAACATGCAGGTGATTAAGATGTGATCTCCTGAAGGAAGGCCAGCAGAGAACATCCCTGAGTTGACTGCAGTCAGCACTTGTATCACCAGCTGTCCTCCAACAATACTGGAGCTCAATAACAAAGCTCTCCCAGCTTCCCGCAGCTCAGCGGATCTCAGTGTGATCTGTAAATCGTCATCAACGCGTTCACTTCATCCTAAAAGACTCCAGACGTCCTCTGACTGAGAGACCTGTTCCCTCCTGGATCAGATGGGTTGGCTGCAGGCTGCA
>PIJE02001386.1:33894-46394 GCA_002895965.2 Coryphaenoides rupestris
CCGAACTTGTTCAGCAGCCTGATGGCCTGACTGTGGAAGCTGTCTCTGAGTCTGCTTGTCACTTGATACTGCGGTATCGCCTGCCTGACGGTAGGAGTGTGTACAGTTGGTGGCTGGGGTGGTTATTGTCTTTAATAATCCGTTTGGCCTTGGCCACGCACCGCCTGGTGTATATATCCAGGAGGGAGGGAAGCTCACCTCCAACGATGTACTGGGCCGTCCGCACCACCCTCTGTAGTGTTCTACGCTCCAGTGCGGTGCAGTTCCCGTACCAGACGGTGATGCATCCTGTAAGAACACTCTCGATGGTACAGGAGTAGAATGTTCTGAGGATGCGGGGGCACATGTTGAATTTCCTCAGTCGCCTGAGGAAATACAGGCGTTGTTGGGACTTTTTCACCACGTGTGTGGTGTGCGTGGTCCATGTGAGGTCCTCGGAGATGTGCACGCCGAGGAACTTGAAGCTGCTGACCCTCTCTACTGCAGCACCATCGATGGAGATGGGGGCGTGCTCTCCTCTCCGCTTCCTGTAGTCCACGATCAGCTCCTTGGTCTCCTTGACGTTGAGGGCGAGGTTGTTTTCTTGGCACCACTGTGCCAGTGATCCAACCTCTTCCCTGTAGGCTGTCTCATCGTCGTCCGCGATCAGACCCAACACTGTCGTGTCGTCAGCAAACTTGATGAAGACGTTGGAGCTGTGCATAGCCATGCAGTCGTGGGTGTACAGGGAGTAGAGGAGAGGGCTCAACACGCATCCCTGAGGGGCTCCAGTGTTGAGGGTCAGCGGCTCTGAGGTGGTGCTGCCCATCCTCACCACCTGGCGGCGGCCCGACAGGAAGTCCAGTATCCAGCTGCACATGGTCGGGTGCAGGCCTAGACTCCTGAGCTTGGTGTCGAGCTTGGCAGGAACTATCGTGTTGAACGCTGAGCTGAAGTCCACAAACAGCATTCTCACACAACAGTTCTTCCCCTCCAGGTGAGAGAGGGCGGTGTGAAGTGCCATGGCAATGGTGTCGTCGGTGGATCTGTTTTGACGGTACGCAAATTGCCATGAGTTGGATCAGATTGCGCGGGAGGCTGCCAGACAGACCTGGTAAACCCAAACGTGTAGTGAGGGTGAACTGGGAACGTCTGGTGGAAGCCCCTGTCCGTAGGGTCTTTAACTCCCTCCTCCGGAAGAACTTCTCGTGCATCCCGGGGGAGGTTGGGGACATGGAACCTGAGTGGGCCATGTTCAGAGCCTCCATTGTAGAGGCTGCAGCTCGGAGCTGTGGTCAAAAGGCTGTCGGTGCCTGTCGTGGCGGCAACCCAAGAACCTGTTGGTGGACACCAGCATTGAAGGAAGCCGTCAGGCTGAAGAAGGAGGCCTTTCGGGCCTGGTTGGCCCAGGGGTCTCCTGAAACAGCAGACAGGTACCGGGAGGCCAAAAGGACCGCAGCTTCAGCAGTTGCTGAAGCAAAAACCCGGGTGTGGGAGGAGTTCGGGGAGGCCATGGAGCAGGACTTTCGGTTGGCCTCAAGGAAGTTCTGGCAAACTGTCCGGCGACTCAGGAAGGGAAAGCAGGGCTTGGCTCAGGCTGTGCTCAGTCGGGGAGGAGAACCGCTGACCCAGACTGAGGATATTGTCGGGCGGTGGAAAGAACACTTTGAGGAGCTCCTGAATCCGACCAGTACGTCCTCTGTGGAAGAGACAGAGTCTGAAGACTCGGGGGAAGTCTCACCCATATCCTTGGTAGAGGTCACTGAAGTAGTCAAAAAGCTCTTCAGTGGCAAAGCGCCAGGTGTGGATGAGATTCGCCCTGAGATGCTGAAGGCTCTGGACATTGTCGGGCTGTCGTGGCTGACACGCCTAGTCAATGTAGCGTGGAGGTTGGGGACAGTACCTGTGGAGTGGCAGACCGGGGTGGTGGTCCCCATCTTCAAAAAAGGGGACCGGAGGGTGTGCTCCAACTATCAGGGTATCACACTGCTCAGCCTCCCCGGGAAAGTTTATTCCAGGGTGCTGGAGAGGAGGCTCCGGCCGATTGTCGAACCTCAGCTTCAGGAGGAACAATGCGGATTCCGTCACGGCCGTGGAACAGTGGACCAGCTCTTTACCCTCGCAGGGTTGTTGGGGGGGGGAATGGGAGTTTGCCCATCCAGTCTACATGTGCTTTGTGGACTTGGAGAAGGCCTATGACCGTGTCCCCCAGGGAATCCTGTGGGGGGTACTACGGGAGTATGGGGTACCGGGGCCGTTGGTACGTGCCATTCGGTCCCTGTACGAACAAAGTGCGAGCTGTGTCCGTATTCTCGGCACAAAGTCAAGCACGTTCTCAGTGGGTGTTGGACTCCGCCAAGGTTGTCCCTTGTCACCGGTTCTGTTCGTGATCTTCATGGACAGAATCTCAAGGCGCAGCCGAGGTGAGGAGAGAGTCCGGTTTGGGGACCTCAGAATTGCATCTCTGCTCTTTGCAGATGATGTGGTTCTGTTGGCTACATCAGACCGTGACCTCCAGCATGCACTGGGGCGGTTTGCAGCCGATTGTGAAGCGGTCGGGATGAGAGTCAGCACCTCCAAGTCTGAGGCCGTGGTTCTCTGCCGGAAAACGGTGGAGTGTTCCCTCCGGGTTGGGAGTGAGTTGCTGCCTCAAGCGAAGGAGTTCAAGTATCTCGGGGTCTTGTTCACGAGTGAGGGCAAAATGGAGCGGGAGATGGACAGACGGATTGGTGCAGCGTCTGCAGTGATGCGGGCGCTGTACCGGTCCGTTGTGGTGAAGAGGGAGCTGAGCCGGAAGGCGAAGCTTTCGATTTACAGGTCCATCTACGTTCCAAACCTCACCTATGGTCACGAGCTTTGGGTAGTGACCGAAAGAATGAGATCGCGGATACAAGCGGCCGAAATGAGTTTCCTCCGCAGGGTGGCTGGGCTCAGCCTTAGAGATAGGGTGAGGAGCTCAGACATCCGGAGGGAGCTCGGAGTAGAGCCGCTGCTCCTCCGCATCGAAAGGAGTCAGCTGAGGTGGTTCGGGCATCTGATTAGGATGCCCCCCGGGCGCCTCCCTTTGGAGGTTTTCCAGGCACGTCCAACTGGGAGGAGACCCCGGGGCAGACCCAGAACCCGCTGGAGGGATTATATATCTCGTCTGGCCTGGGAACGCCTCGGGATCCCCCAGGAGGAACTAGAGAGTGTGGCTGGGGAGAAGGAAGCCCGGGGGGCCCTGCTTAGCCGGCTGCCACCGCGACCCGACCCCGGATAAGAGGAGGAGAATGGATGGATGGATGGATGGATGGAAAATCAATACGTCTCTTATTGATATGGAAACATACGGACAGAAACAATATTTATATTCATTATCTTGGTTGACACACCACTCAACAGTCATCACACCACTCAACAGTCATCACACCACTCAACAGTCACTCAACAGTCACTCAACAGTCATCACACCACTCAACAGTCACTCAACAGTCACTCAACAGTCATCACACCACTCAACAGTCATCACACCACTCAACAGTCATCACACCACACACCACTCAACAGTCATCACACCACTCAACAGTCACTCAACAGTCACTCAACAGTCACTCAACAGTCATCACACCACTCAACAGTCAAACAGGTCCTCAGTCTCTCTATATGCATCTCCTGGGAAGTACAGAAGTACACACACACACACACACATACTCAATACACAATGGCGCCGTACGTGATGGCTGCTGTGTTGCGAGCTCTCGTATGCCGACGAGGTTTTTTGTTATTTATTCTTTTAATTGTGACTATCTTTGCACAAGAAGTTAGCAGCAAGTTCACTTACGACAGTTCTAATCTCTCATGATTGATAAATCTCTCATGATTGATAAGTCTCTCATGATTGATAAGCCTCTCATGATTGATAAGTCTCTCATGATTGATAAGCCTCTCATGATTGATAAGTCTCTCATGATTGATAAGCCTCTCATGATTGATAAGTCTCTCATGATTGATAAGCCTCTCATGATTGATAAGTCTCTCATGATTGATAAGCCTCTCTTATGATTGATAAGTCTCTCATGATTGATACATCTCTCATGATTGATAAGCCTCTCATGATTGATAAGCCTCTCATGATTGATAAGCCTCTCATGATTGATAAGCCTCTCATGATTGATAAATCTCTCATGATTGATAAGCCTCTCATGATTGATAAGCCTCTCATGATTGATACATTTCTTATTGATAAGTCGTTTATGATTGATCGCCTTAGTTGGGTTAGGGTTACTGTAGGGTTAGTGTAGGGTTAGTGTAACCCTGTACCTGTCAGCAGGGATCCCATCACATCTGCTCTACATATATATGTATATCTATATATATTATACTTGTAGATATACTTATCTAGAAATACTTCAATCATTAATTTGTGTGGATGGTGTGTATTTTTGCTGCTCCAAATGGCCGGAATACTTCTCCCTTCCTGTCTGAGAAGTATTTGTGTTGATTAAGTCACAGCAAAGCTAACAACTTGAAAGGGTTTTCTTTGGACAAGCAGGAGAAACGCCTCCTAAATTACATTTCCAGTGAAACGCTGGCCAACTACAGCTCTCAAAATACACACACACACGCACACACGCACGCACGCACGCACGCACACACATCACATGTAACAACACATGTAACAACACATGTAACAACACATGTAACAACACATGTAACATCACATGTAACAACACATGTAACAACACATGTAACATCACATGTAACAACACATGTAACATCACATGTAACAACACATGTAACAACACATGTAACAACACATGTAACAACACATGTAACAACACATGTAACATCACATGTAACATCACATGTAACAACACATGTAACAACACATGTAACAACACATGTAACAACACATGTAACATCACATGTAACAACACATGTAACAACACATGTAACAACACATGTAACATCACATGTAACAACACATGTAACAACACATGTAACAACACATGTAACAACACATGTAACATCAACATGTAACCAACACATGTAACAACACATGTAACAACACATGTAACATCACATGTAACAACACATGTAACAACACATGTAACAACACATGTAACAACACATGTAACATCACATGTAACAACACATGTAACAACACATGTAACAACACATGTAACAACACATGTAACAACACATGTAACAACACATGTAACACATGTAACAACACATGTAACAACACATGTAACACATGTAACAACCCATGTAACAACACATGTAACAACACATGTAACAACACATGTAACATCACATGTAACAACACATGTAACAACACATGAACAGTAAGGAGACAGGAGGCTTGGGAGGAAGTACTTTGTGTCTTAGAGTTTTATTAATTCACAGTAATGATGAATGAATGAACAAAGTGTGACTTGGTCCTTAACCTGACTGCTTGCAACTTAATCAGTAATTAATACACATGTTCACAAAATCTGAAGCTTTTAGTTCACAAAACACATGAATGTGTCACATGTCAATGGTAGCATATGCTTTGTTCACTTAAAACATGAATCTGTCAGTTGTACCCATCAGAAAGAAAAGTAGGGAGATCACATCATTGGTTATGGAACTCTTGGAGGTATGATATATTATGATCCCTGAGATCAGAGCTTTGTGTGAATATACATATATGTAGACACACATTATGGGATATACAACTACATATGAGGCTGTCCTAATTGGCCACATAATATCCCAATGTCATATGCATCCCTGCAGCACAGATACCAGTACAATAATGAGATATTACCAATGTGATGACCCAGTATAATAGTGTATAAGTGACTATGGATGGCATACAAATAATTAAATAACACAGAACAACAACAATGGCACTCAATGGTCGATAGCAACTGTAAACAAGCACAAAGTAAGAGACATACTATTCTCAAGTTGAGTTGACCTGATCTGAGAACATCCCAGGGATTTGAACCTTCCTTAAGGTTAGAGAAGGACCACAAGGTCCAGTGAAGGAATTAAAGCCAACCTTGTATCTTTGTTTTTTGAAACAACACTAATGTCTGTGAAAACAGACCACCACCTACTGAGGACAATACACACACATCATATATAACAATTAAAGCATTATTCAGGCCACATAACGACAAGCACAGTTTGTAGTTGTAAATGCTTTGGTAAAAGGCTGAATACCAAATAAAATGCAATCATAACTGGGATAAATCAGATAATGTTTCACGGCTGAAGGAATCCGACCTTGCCAGACATGTTTTTCTCTCGTGGAAGTGGACATGTCTTTATCCCAGCTCCTCCATGTCCTCCCTCTGCTACTTATGGTCTATCTTGCTCACAACTGTCTGTAATACAGCCCTGCCTCTAAACCTTGGACAGTCCTCAATTGGATTTAAAATCTAACTATCAAGCTGTGTTCCTTTCTTTACTCTCTTTCTATTCAGCCCCCTGCACACTCTCTCTACAGCCGTCACCATAACGATAACCCTAACAGAGCTAATGAAAAGGTTTTAAATGCCCTCCAAACCCACCAGCTTGGTGTTAGTGGTCCTGTGGCCTCACAAACGTCTTAAGGAAGACACAGAAAGTTTTAACAGTTACAAAAAGAAACTTTTTTTAACGATGCATTTTGGGAAGGCTGTCGACTTTTTCTTTCTTTGAAATACTTCCTTTAAAATTGTTGTGAAATAACAATTTACATTAAATGAAATCTACATTTACAACATTTGTAACACAAAAAATGTAAGATTGTATGGCAACTTATCATTTAAGTCAGAACATTGCTAATTAATTGCTAAGCATGCCGAGTGTCTGTGTATAGAAATTTGTGAATAAATTAAATTAGTACATAAATAGCATGTTGCATATCAAAGCCAGAAGCAACAAAGTCTGGATTTCACTTGCTGGAGTGCAACCCAACTTTGTTTTTCGGGTCTCACTAATGTCAATTGGATGGGTTAATTTTGTAAAGAGGGGCTTTTGCAAAAATGGGAGACTCATATCAAAGAGATAAAGTGCTCAATAGAAATCATTTGACATCTTGTTGGGACACAAAGTTTAACCAAGAAGTTGGACTTTACGTTTCTGCATTTTGATGAGACAAAGTTGATGTCATTCTAAAAACCAACGTTAAAATGATACCTATAAAAGGTAAAAATACCGTATCCAAAAATACAATTAAAAGTTATTAAAATCATAGAACAGTGAAGTTAATTCAAATACTGTATATATTACACACAGTATGACTGAGAAGCACCGATATTCAAATAATGTCATTGTCATAAATGTCCAACAAGGTGAGTACATTTTGGATAGAATCAGCAAATAATACAACAGGTCCGCTGTAAGTTTGACCAACTAACTACAGTAAATACATTACTGATTGATTTGTCAGGTTTTCATTTTTTTGTCATTTCAATTTCCCATTGTTGTGTTTCACTAATCGTCTCCAATGTGAAGCTCTGGTGAGATTCAGAGGACATGTGTGGAAGTTAAGCTGAGCTTGTAGTCTGGATGTGACAGGAAGTCCTCTTGTGTTCAGAGTCTGTGGTGGAAGAGCCATCACCTCCTCATCACCTACACAAAGTTGTTGGTGATCTGCCTCTGGTGTTCAAACAGGTCCTCAGTCTCAGCACTGTATGCATCTCCTGGGAAGTACAGAAGTACACACACACACACACACACACACACACACAGTCAGCTACCTGGGGGTGTGTGAGTGTGTGTGTGTGTGTGTGTGTGTGTTAACCCTCCTCACCTGCATGACAGCCATACATGTAGGCTCTCTGTCCGTCATACTTGCATCGACATCGCATGACGTTGTTCATGAAGTCCGACTCGGCCATGTCCAGCGCAGGGTTCACCTCCACCTGCAGGAGCAGCCACACCATGTGTGTGTGTGTGTGTGTGCGCATTACCTTTAATCAGCACACACACACACACACAGCTCCACTAACACTGCCAGGATCAGGGGTTTGACTCCCACTCGTGCTGCCCCAGGCTCACTCCACTTACAGAAGTGGCCACGTTTACAGGGACAGCGATATTACGACATTAACCCAAAGACAATAATCTGAGAATGGGTTAGGGTTAGGTATGTATGTATAATGTACGTACGTATGTATGCATGTACTGTATGTATGTATGTATGTATGTATGTATGTATGTATGTATTGTGGCACACTCCGTTGTCGGGTGGAGTGTGTCCACGACTGAACCTAATAAATCAATGTTGCACACCAACCTTTATGGACAAACAGGCTTTATTAACCATACAGGGGAAGGGTAAGTGCAGGGTAATCATAGGGGTTCGTCCTTTAATCCGTGCGGGTAGTCGTGGTCCGTTAGCAGGGGTCGGTACACGGAGACGGGTCCTCAGGTAGAGCGGGGTTCGGCGATGGGTCGGATAGTCAGCCAGGCGGGGTTCGTTCACAGGGCGGGTTCTCAGGCGGTCCAGGGGTTCAGCACACGGCAGGGTTCTCAGACAATCCAAAGTCTAGGGCAAACAGCCACTTCGGTATTTCTTTAACTCACTCAGTCGTTTGCAGTACTCTTCCTCTTCCTCTTCCTCTTCCTCTCCCACGTCCGCTACTTCCACCACCACCACTTCCAACTCTCCTGCTTTCTCTTCCTCCTCGACTGTCTACACCACCCAGGTCCTCTCCCATTTATTGGCCGCAGCCAGGCCCCTGATTGGCCGCCGCCGAGTTCCCCCAACGAGGCGCAGCCACCTTCAATAAGGCTGATCGCCTCTCTCCAATTCCTGGTCTCCTTGGCTCCCTCTGGGGGCCGAATGGGGAACTGCGGTTCCCCCGACCATGGTCCACACTGCCTGGTCGGCCCCCTCAGTGGCCGTCTGCCACATACCCTCCCCCTCAGCTCCGACCCAGAGGGAGGGGCGGCTCAGCCCCTCGAGGCGTCTCTCCTGACGCCTGGGGCTTCGCCAGTGGGGCCACGTCGGCTGCGGGGCCCAGGGTGACCCTGTCCCCTGGGGCGTATCTCCCCTCGCCGTGTGGACCCGTTCTCTAATGGTCCTGGGACGCCTCCTCTCGGTCCGTCTCCTGCGCCGTCGCCCGGGTCGTCGGCTGCATCGCCTCCCGTGTCGTCTGCTCCTGCGCCGACGACGCCCGGATCGTCTGCTGCTGCGCCGACGACGGGGCCTGTGGCCCTCAGCCGGGCCTGTTCCGCCGTCAGCTGGGCCTGGAGCCCTTCAGCCTGCTCCAGGGCCTGCTGCTCTCGCTGGCCGGCGGCTGTCAGCTGGGCCTGGAGCTCGTTGGCCTGCTCCAGGGCCTGCTGCTCTCTTTGGCCGGCCGCCGCCAGCTGGGCCTGGAGCGCTTTGGCATGCTCCAGGGCCTGCTGCTCTCTTTGGCCGGCGGCCGTCAGCTGGGCCTGGAGCTCTTTGGCCTGCTCCACCGTCAGCTGGGCTGCGGCCTTCAGCTGGGCCCTCTCTGCCGTCAGCTGGGCGGCGGCCTTCTCCAGGGCCTGCTGCTCTCGCTGGCCGGCGGCAGTCCTCTGGGCCTGCTCCGCCGTCAGCTGGGCCTGGAGCTCTTCGGCCTTCTCCAGGGCCTGCTGCTCTCGCTGGCCAGTGGCCGCCAGCTGGGCCTGGAGCTCTTTAGCCTGCTCCAGGGCCTGCTGCTCTCGTTGGCCTTCCGCCATCAGCTGGGCCTGGAGCTCTCTGGCCTGCTCCCGGGCCTGCTGTTCTCGTTGGCCTGCGGCCAACAGCTGGGCCTGGAGCTCTCTGGCCTGCTCCCGGGCCTGCTGTTCTCGTTGGCCTGCGGCCAACAGCTGGGCCTGGAGCTCTTTGGCCTGCTCCAGGGCCTGCTGCTCTCTTTGGCCTTCCGCCCTCAGCCTGGCCTGGAGCTCTCTGGCCTGCTCCGCCGTCAGCTGGGCTGCGGCCTTCAGCTGGGCCCTCTCTGCCGTCAGCTGGGCTGCGGCCTTCTCCAGGGCCTGCTGCTCTCGCTGGCCGGCGGCAGTCCTCTGGGCCTGCTCCGCCGTCAGCTGGGCCTGGAGCTCTTCGGCCTTCTCCAGGGCCTGCTGCTCTCGCTGGCCAGTGGCCGCCAGCTGGACCTGGAGCTCTTTAGCCTGCTCCCGGGCCTGCTCCTCCCGCTGGCCTGCGGTCGCTCGCAGGGCCTGCTCTGCCGTCAGCTGGGCCTGGAGCTCTGTAGCCTGCTCCAGGGCCTGCTGTTCTCGTTGGCCTGCGGCCAACAGCTGGGCCTGGAGCTCTTTAGCCTGCTCCAGGGTCTGCTGCTCTTGCTGGCCGGTGGCCGACAGCTGGGCCTTGAGACCTTTAGCCTGCTCCAGGGCCTGCTGTTCTCGTTGGCCTGCGGCCAACAGCTGGGCCTGGAGCTCTTTAGCCTGCTCCAGGGCCTGCTGCTCTCGCTGGCCAGTGGCCGCCAGCTGGACCTGGAGCTCTTTAGCCTCCTTCCGGGCCTGCTCCTCCTGCTGGGCTGCAGCCTTCAGCTGGGCCTGGAGCTCTTCAGCCTGCTCCAGTGCCTGCTGCTCTCGTTGGCCAGCAGCCGTCAGCTGGAGCTGCAAGACCTGCCGCTTTTGGTAACCCCGTCGGTTTCCCTCCAGCATGGCCGCCACTCGCTCCATCAGCTCCTTGACCTGCTAGCCCATTTCCCCCTTCTGCTGCTGGAGGTGCCGTACCTGCTCCCTGGCCAGGTCGTCCTCCTGGAGGGAGATGGCTTTCTCCTTGACTTGCGGGCCTGCCCCGGCAGCAGCCCCAGCCCTCTGCTTTTTGGCAGCCTTCTTCTGCCAGCTGGTTTCAACCGGAGGATCGTCATCCATGTCGCCATACTGCCATTTATTCAACAGGGCCTCTATATCCATGGTGGGGGGTGATTTATTATTTCCAGTCTTTTTAGTTCTGTGCCCGCATTCTCCACCATATGTGGCACACTCCGTTGTCGGGTGGAGTGTGTCCACGACTGAACCTAATAAATCAATGTTCCACACCAACCTTTATGGACAAACAGGCTTTATTAACCATACAGGGGAAGGGTAAGTGCAGGGTAATCATAGGGGTTCGTCCTTTAATCCGTGCGGGTAGTCGTGGTCCGTTAGCAGGGGTCGGTACACGGAGACGGGTCCTCAGGTAGAGCGGGGTTCGGCGATGGGTCGGATAGTCAGCCAGGCGGGGTTCGTTCACGGGGCGGGTTCTCAGGCGGTCCAGGGGTTCAGCACACGGCAGGGTTCTCAGACAATCCAAAGTCTAGGGCACACAGCCACTTCGGTATTTCTTTAACTCACTCAGTCGTTTGCAGTACTCTTCCTCTTCCTCTTCCTCTCCCACGTCCGCTACTTCCAACGCCCCCACTTCCAACGCCCCCACCCCGCCCCCGCCCCCACCACTTCCAACTCTCCAGCTTTCTCTTCCTCCTCGACTGTCTACACCACCCAGGTCCTCTCCCATTTATTGGCCGCAGCCAGGCCCCTGATTGACCGCCGCCGAGTTCCCCCAACGAGGCGCAGCCACCTTCAATAAGGCTGATCGCCTCTCTCCAATTCCTGGTCTCCTTGGCTCCCTCTGGGGGCCGAATGGGGAACTGCGGTTCCCCCGACCATGGTCCACACTGCCTGGTCGGCCCCTCAGTGGCCGTCTGCCACAGTATGTATGTATGTATGTATGTATGTATGTATGTATGTATGTATGTATGTATGTATGTATGTATGCATGTATGTATGTATGTATGTATGTACTGTATGTATGTATGTACTGTATGTACTGTATGTATGTATGTATGTATGTACTGTATGTACGTATGTACTGTATGTATGTATGTACTGTATCTATGTATGTATGTTCGTATGTATGTATGTATGTATGTATGTATGTATGTATGTACATTTTAGACTATACTATATATACTATATACTATGGTACTGCAGCACCATGCAGTTCTTAGTCCTGCTCCCAGGTCACCAGACTGTACTATATATACTATATATACTATATATAGTATATATACTATATACTATATACTATCGTACTGCTAGTCCTGCTCCCAGGCACACAGAAGATAATGGGCTCTGATTGGCTCAAAGTGACGGCTGCCACAAAAAGCTGTTTTGCAGAAGTGTGTTTTTGTGTCTCAAACGGTTCCACTCTAATAGTCTGTTATTTACACAGCAGCTTCACAACTGCTGATACACACATTGTGTTAATCCGTCCTGCTGATAATACTGAGAAGCCATTTACTCTAATAGCAACTCTGTAAAGTGCTACACCCTGTTTAAGTAGAGGTTACAAACAGGAGCCACGCTGCAGCGCAAACTGCACTTTAAAAAATGGTTGGGTGGTGGTGGGGGGCTGGGTGGTGTTGGAGGGGCTGGGTGGTGGTGGAGGAGCTGGGTGGTGGTGGTGGAGGTGCTGGGTGGTGGTGGGTGGGGGTGGGTGGGGGTGGGTGGTGGGGTGGGGTGGTGGTGTGGTGGGGGGTGGTGTGGGTGGGTGGTGTGGGGGGTGGTGGCTGGGGTGGTGGTGGGGGGCTGGGTGGTGTTGGGGGCTG
>PIJE02001386.1:73186-83186 GCA_002895965.2 Coryphaenoides rupestris
CGTTTTAGGCTCTGGCTCCGAACCGGCCCTGAAAATGCCTTGATGGAAAAGGGGCAATAGAGCTGCTCTCCTACCGTGTTGAAGGATCCTCCACCTTGCTGTCCCAGATCCTCCTACAGAAACACAACGAGGATCAGAGCATGAGAGTATGAGAGGATCAGAGGAGACTGGATGAGAGAGTGAGAGGATGCGAGGATGAGAGGATGACATGATGAGAGGATGAGAGGATGAGAGAGTGAGAGGAGAATGGATGAGAGGATGAGGGGATGAGAGGATGAGAGGAGAATGGATGAGAGGATGAGGGGATGAGAGGATGAGAGGAGAATGGATGAGAGGATGAGAGTGAGAGCATGAGAGGATGAGAGGAGAATGGATGAGAGGATGAGGGGATGAGAGGATGAGGGGATGGATGAGAGGATGAGAGGATGAGGGGATGAGAGGGGAATGGATGAGACAGATACATGCAATATATACACGTGAAATACAGTATATGTAATACAGATACATGTACTACATACTGTGAAGTATGTAGTACATGTACCAAGTGAAGGCAAAGTCTACTGGAGCTCACATTTATCAAAGTGAAATCTGCCAGCGGGACTGCAGCTAGTGGGCTGTAATTTAAAGTGTCTCGTCATAAAAGATGCATTCACAAATATAGACCAATGTTAGTGGACAACTTCTGGGACAAAAGATTTATAACCTTGAAAATGTACAATTTAGTAGGATTCCCTCTGAAATTGGGTGACAATCTGGTTTTCGTTTTTACTTCTGAGACAAAATTCGCCATATTTATTAAGATTTATGTATTCTTGATTCGAGGAATATTGTCGGTCAGGAATCACTTATATCTACCTGGGTTAGGCTTACATTACATTTACATTTAAATTGAGTGCATTTGTCAGACGCTTTTATCCAAAGTGACTTACAAAGAGTACATTTGTAGAACGAGAGACAGCAATACTCACTCCCAACCCGGAGGGAACACTCCACCGTTTTCCGGCAGAGAACCACGGCCTCAGACTTGGAGGTGCTGACTCTCATCCCGACCGCTTCACACTCGGCTGCAAACCGCCCCAGTGCATGCTGGAGGTCACGGTCTGATGGAGCCAACAGAACCACATCATCTGCAAAGAGCAGAGATGCAATTCTGAGGTCCCCAAACCGGACACTCTCCTCACCTCGGCTGCGCCTTGAGATTCTGTCCATGAAGATCACGAACAGAACCGGTGACAAGGGACAACCTTGGCGGAGTCCAACACCCACTGAGAACGTGCTTGACTTTGTGCCGAGAATACGGACGCAGCTCGCACTTTGTTCGTACAGGGACCGAATGGCACGTACCAACGGCCCCGGTACCCCATACTCCCGTAGTACCCCCCACAGGATTCCCCGGGGGACACGGTCATAGGCCTTCTCCAAGTCCACAAAGCACATGTAGACTGGATGGGCAAACTCCCATGCCCCCCCCAACAACCCTGCGAGGGTAAAGAGCTGGTCCACTGTTCCACGGCCAGGACGGAATCCGCATTGTTCCTCCTGAAGCTGAGGTTCGACAATCGGCCGAATTTGGGAGTGAGTTGCTGCCTCAAGCGAAGGAGTTCAAGTATCTCGGGGTCTTGTTCACGAGTGAGGGCAAAATGGAGCGGGAGATGGACAGATGGATCGGTGCAGCGTCTGCAGTGATGCGGGCGCTGTACCGGTCCGTTGTGGTGAAGAGGGAGCTGAGCCGGAAGGCGAAGCTTTCGATTTACTGGTCCATCTACGTTCCAACCCTCACCTATGGTCACGAGCTTTGGGTAGCGACCGAAAGAATGAGATCGCGGATACAAGCGGCCGAAATGAGTTTCCTCCGCAGGGTGGCTGGGCTCAGTCTTAGAGATAGGGTGAGGAGCTCAGTCTTAGAGATAGGGTGAAGACTCAGTCTTAGAGATAGGGTGAGGAGCTCAGTCTTAGAGATAGGGTGAGGAGCTCAGTCTTAGAGATAGTTTGAGGAGCTCAGTCTTAGAGATAGTTTGAGGAGCTCAGTCTTAGAGATAGAGTGAGGAGCTCAGACATCCGGAGGGAGCTCGGAGTAGAGCCGCTGCTCCTCCGCATCGAAAGGAGTCAGCTGAGGTGGTTCGGGCATCTGATTAGGATGCCCGAAGGATGGGATAAGCGGAGGATAAATGGATGGATGGATGGATGGAGACAGCAATATATCACTGAGGTACATACATATATGAATAGAGGTTTAGAGCATTCATAGTTACGAGGTTAATAGAACGTATAATATGATATATATACAGTATAACATATAATATGATATATATACAGTATAACATATAATATGATATATATACAGTATAACATACAATATGATATATATACAGTATAACATATAATATGATATATATACAGTATAACATACAATATGATATATATACAGTATAACATATAATATGATATATATACAGTATAACATAATATGATATATATACAGTATAACATATAATAATATATATATACAGTATAACATATAATATAATATATATACAGTATAACATATAGTATGATATATATACAGTATAACATATAATATGATATATATACAGTATAACATATCATATGATATATATACAGTATGACATATAATTATATACAGTATAACATATCATAATAGCTGGGATAAGAACATATAATATGATATATATATACAGTATAACATATAATATAATATATATACAGTATAACATATAATATGATATATATATACAGTATAACATATAATATGATATATATACAGTATAACATATAATATAATATATATACAGTATAACATATAATATGATATATATACAGTATATATAAACAATATGTAAACAATGTTAAGTATTGTTAATAATGCCAAGACGTACAAACACACAAGTTAGTGCTCGGGTTAGGAGAGGTTTATTCAGAAGGTAAAGTTGTGGTATATTAGCACAGGCTGGGGAGGGATACACTTATAGAACTGAATATACAATGTGGCACAAACAGTATGTACTCTACAACTAGTATGTACTCTACAACGAGTATGTACTCTACAACTTAGTATGTACTCTACAACTAGTATGTACTCTACAACGAGTATGTACTCTACAACTAGTATGTACTCTACAACTAGTATGTACTCTACAACGAGTATGTACTCTACAACTAGTATGTACTCTACAACGAGTATGTACTCTACAACTAGTATGTACTCTACAACTAGTATGTACTCTACAACGAGTATGTACTCTACAACGAGTATGTACTCTACAACTAGTATGTACTCTACAACGAGTATGTACTCTACAACTAGTATGTACTCTACAACTAGTATGTACTCTACAACGAGTATGTACTCTACAACTAGTATGTACTCTACAACTAGTATGTACTCTACAACGAGTATGTACTCTACAACTAGTATGTACTCTACAACTAGTATGTACTCTACAACTAGTATGTACTCTACAACTAGTATGTACTCTACAACTAGTATGTACTCTACAACTAGTATGTACTCTACAACGAGTATGTACTCTACAACTAGTATGTACTCTACAACGAGTATGTACTCTACAACTAGTATGTACTCTACAACTAGTATGTACTCTACAACTAGTATGTACTCTACAACTAGTATGTACTCTACAACGAGTATGTACTCTACAACGAGTATGTACTCTACAACGAGTATGTACTCTACAACTAGTATGTACTCTACAACGAGTATGTACTCTACAACTAGTATGTACTCTACAACTAGTATGTACTCTACAACGAGTATGTACTCTACAACTAGTATGTACTCTACAACGAGTATGTACTCTACAACGAGTATGTACTCTACAACGAGTATGTACTCTACAACTAGTATGTACTCTACAACTAGTATGTACTCTACAACTAGTATGTACTCTACAACTAGTATGTACTCTACAACGAGTATGTACTCTACAACTAGTATGTACTCTACAACGAGTATGTACTCTACAACGAGTATGTACTCTACAACTAGTATGTACTCTACAACTAGTATGTACTCTACAACTAGTATGTACTCTACAACTAGTATGTACTCTACAACTAGTATGTACTCTACAACGAGTATGTACTCTACAACTAGTATGTACTCTACAACTAGTATGTACTCTACAACGAGTATGTACTCTACAACTAGTATGTACTCTACAACGAGTATGTACTCTACAACGAGTATGTACTCTACAACTAGTATGTACTCTACAACTAGTATGTACTCTACAACGAGTATGTACTCTACAACTAGTATGTACTCTACAACGAGTATGTACTCTACAACTAGTATGTACTCTACAACGAGTATGTACTCTACAACTAGTATGTACTACTATAGTACTCTACAACGAGTATGTACTCTACAACTAGTATGTACTCTACAACTAGTATGTACTCTACAACGAGTATGTACTCTACAACTAGTATGTACTCTAATNAGGTGTTGTTGCAGCTGGCTGGACACAGCACGCTCAAGTAGCTTGGCCACGAATGGGAGGTTGGATATGGGTCGGTGGTTATTAAGGTCCTCAGGATCTGCTCGTTGTTTTTAGGAACTGGTGTGACAGCAGCACATTTCAGTTCAGGTGGGACGAGCCCAGTGGTGAGGGACTTGTTGATCATAGCTGTAAGAGATGGCACCAGGGCAGGCAGGCAGCTCTTCACCAGGATGTGGGGAGTGGGTCGAGGGAGCATTTGGTGGACCTCATCTGGCCAACCAGCTTTGTCACACCTGCTTACATCCACGCTGGAAAAAGTGGAGAGGCTAACCACTGGGAGTACAGATGGGGTGAGCTCAACAGTGAGAGGGGGAGAGGATAAAATTGAGTTATTTATGGTGTCGATTTTATTTTGAAAAGAAGTGCAGATATTTGTTGCACTGTTCTGATGATGACATGGTCACAGGAGTAGCAGGTTGGAGAAGCCTGTTAACTGTGGAGAACAGAATACGTGAGTTTGCAGCACCAGTGTTAATAAGATGTGTGAATTGGGAGGACCTGGCAGAGTTGAGAGCATCTCTATAGTTTTGTTGATGCTGCTCAAACAGCTGTACATGAACTGTTAGACCGGTTTTCTTGTACTGGTGCTCCAGGCGGCGTCCCGTCACTTTCAGTGAGCGGAGCTCCTCAGTGAACCAGGGGGATGATTTTCGGAAGGAGACGGTGCGTTTTACCAAGGGGGCTACATCATCCAGTACAGTTTCCAGGGCAGAGTTATAGTTTGTGATAATGTCAGTGATTGGGAGGCTGGAGATGGTTGTGGTAAGGAGAGTTGTGTCTATGGCTTTGAGGTTCCTGAACTGTATGACACGTTCCCTTGGAGGTGGGGGGCGTGGCATTTCCAGATCAAAAGTGATTAATTGTGATCAGACAGCCCTGAAACAAAGCCATCAAGGTTTGCTAGATCCAGCCCTGAGGAACATACAAGATATAATATGTGGCCCTTGTTGTGGGTAGCAAAATTGACATGTTGTTTAAGGTCAAAGTTTTCCAGCAGGGAAGTCAGACCAACCGAGGAGCTGCAGTTTGGGTTGTCGACATGGATGTTAAAATCCCCAAGCATTAGAAAACCAGGGCACTCAGAGCTCAGGAGGGTGAGGAGCTCAGATAGTTCGTCCAAGAATACTGGGTTTGGCTTGGGGGGGCGATAGATCAGAACCACCATCACTGAGATGTGGCCAGTTATTTTGAAAGCCAAACATTCACAGGATGTGAAGGATGGCACTTGATGGGATTTGATAGTGCAACCAGATTTATATATGACAGCCAATCCTCCACCTCTGCCTGATGTACGTGGGCAGTCCAGGAAGGCATAGCCAGGGGGGATGCACTGGTTTAATGCTGAGTATTCATTTGGCTGATGCCAGGTTTCAGTAAGGCAGAAGAAATCCAGGTGATTGTCAGTGGAGATTTCACACAATACAAGAGACTTATTGTTTACAGATCTAGTGTTTTGAAGGCCAAATTTCAGTTCATGATTCCCTTGTTGGGGGCAGAGGGGGTGTTTGTTGAGAGGCAGAGTTCTATGCATGTGTATTTTGTTATGTTGACCTGTGCCCCATAAACCGCACGACTCCAGGTACGTTTATTGCTCTTTACAGCCCTACAACTTGAACATTCACTCACTGGGGGTCACTCCAGGAAGCGCACCTTTAAACAATGGTGGCGCAACACAACACAAATGATAAACACAGATAAAGAACGGATAAACACACACAAAACACATCACAAATAACACTAAGATTGGAACATGTGAACATAACCCGAAACTTAACATGAACATTTCCAATTCCCATGAGCCTTTACGCGCCTAATCAGCGTGGCCGCCCGGGCCGCTACAGTTTTAAAACTGACTTTCAATTTGTGTAAAATAGTGGAAACTATTGTGGACATTTAAAAAAAAGAGATGTGTAACGTGGCTTTGAAACCAAGTTCATTTGGACTTACTTCTCCCAAACGTTCTTATTCTGATAGTCTTCAGGAAAAATGGCTATTAAAACACATATTAGCCTTAAGTAACACATTATCGTCACCTGTTGCTGTTTGCTCTGTGTGTGGAGGAGCTTCTGCCTCCGACACAGAGAGGAGATCAGAGGACAGACGCAGCGCAACTGGTCAACATGTTGATGAAATTAATTCTTATGGAAACAGAGATGCACGTGAACACAATTGGCAATACCGAGGTCAGTAAACACATCACACATGTCCACACACATCACACATGTCCATACACATCACACATGTCCATACACATCACACATGTCCATACACATCACACATGTCCACACACATCACACATGTCCACACACATGTCCATACACATCACACATGTCCATACACATCACACATGTCCATACATCAATAAGTCGTGCAGGTGGACACATACATAGTTGCGTTACGTACATACAGAAGAAGGGGCGGGCAGAGACAATTCTCCACAATGTGCATTTGGACTGTAGTTCCCAATTTTAAACGCTCGCCATCATCATTACATATAAAGCCTTTAATAATAACACTGGAGAAGCAGAACTAAGTTTCATGGTTCTTTCCTGGTTGAATCCAACCTAAACACAACGCATCCAGATCAATACACGCCGAATAGCTCATCCAACAAAGCATCACTGCAACATACAGTAAATTAGTCCCTTAATATAATGAATGCTATACGCAGGCTCGTTAATAGAGGACGCTGGGGCGCCCCACCACCATTTCTAGAGACCAAGTCTACTTAAACACGTTAAACATAATGCAAAATAATTATGAAAGAAACTTTTTTTTACTTGTACAATGCGGTAGCATTGTAGTCTGCATTCATTAAAAAAATCATTCCAATTCGTTCCAATTTCTTATTGGTTTATTTTTGTGTGAATACAATACACTTTGCTACTTCCTAGTTGATGCCCATCAGAATAATGAATGTGTGTATGGGAGTAAGGATCCTTTTGCAGGGACGGACCAAAAGCTGCTCTCTGATTGGTGGCTTTTGATTTTTACCAAAGCGCACTAGACGATCCCACTTTTATTGGCAGCAAATCGGTATTACTGTTGTGTTGATGTTCTGATGTGATTGGACAATTCTCGACACAACGGAGTACGCTAAGGATTATGGGTTAGGGATGCACCGATACCGATACCAGTATTCGGTATCGGTCCGATACTGTGCTCATGTACTCGTACTCGTACTCGTTAAACTACTCCGATACAACCGCAGATACCAGTATGTACTCTACAACGAGTATGTACTCTACAACTAGTATGTACTCTACAACTAGTATGTACTCTACAACTAGTATGTACTCTACAACGAGTATGTGCTCTACAACTAGCCACTTAACAATAGAAGCTACTTAACAATAGAAGCTACTTAACAATAGAAGCCACTTAACAATAGAAGCCACTTAACAATAGAAGCCACTTAACAATAGAAGCTACTTAACAATAGAAGCCACTTAACAATAGAAGCTACTTAACAATAGAAGCCACTTAACAATAGAAGCCACTTAACAATAGAAGCCACTTAACAATAGAAGCCACTTAACAATAGAAGCCACTTAACAATAGAAGCCACTTAACAATAGAAGCCACTTAACAATAGAAGCTACTTAACAATAGAAGCCACTTAACAATAGAAGCCACTTAACAATAGAAGCCACTTAACAATAGAAGCTACTTAACAATAGAAGCCACTTAACAATAGAAGCCACTTAACAATAGAAGCTACTTAACAATAGAAGCCACTTAACAATAGAAGCCACTTAACAATAGAAGCCACTTAACAATAGAAGCCACTTAACAATAGAAGCTACTTCAAATCATTTGTTGGCTCTCGGGTCTAAACCACAGCAGTAGTCAGCGACATGCACATCAATTAAAAGCTCAAATTACAGAGAAGACCTTGAATGAGATCACAAGACTTGAGACGCCCACCGGACCACAAAATGTCACACAAGTGAAAAATTATTCGTTCCTTATTAAGGATAATTAAGCAGAAACATAATTAAATAAAGAACAGCGGCTGAGACCCCAAATCACAGCAGGGACAGATCAAGCTGCTGACTCAGCAGAGCACGGCATGCTGAAACTGCTGTTTTACTCTCGTTCTCCAGCCTTTGTCCTCTCTCTCTCTCTCTCTTTCTCTCTCTGTCTCTCTCTCTCTCTCTCTCTCTGTCTCTGTCTCTCTCTCTGTCTGCTCTCTCTCTCTCTCTCTCTCTGTCTCTCTCTCTCTCTCTGTCTCTCTCTCTGTCTCTCTCTCTCTCTCTCTCTCTCTCTGTCTCTGTCTCTCTCTCTGTCTGTCTCTCTCTCTCTCTCTCTCTGAAGATAAGAACAGAGCAGGTTTAGAGAATTCATATTACGAGACGAATAGAACGAGTTTCATAATTGCCAAGTTGCCTGCATAAGTAGCTGGCAGGCGTGTGACTCTAAGCATGATACAACATCTGAGAACGAACAACAATGCTAAATGTCTTAATAAATGTTAAGACTTATAAACACACAGGTTAGTGCTGGGGGGTTATGTAGAGTCCAGGTAATAGGCTTGGCTTCTCCAGATGTAAGATGCAGATAACTTTCAAACCCTTGAAATGTAAGCAGGAAGGTCTAGCAGTTAGGGTGGAATGGTTCAGGGTAGGGATGCACCGATACCGATACCAGTATTCGGTATCGGTCCGATACTGTGCTCATGTACTCGTACTCGTACTCGTTAAACTACTCCGATACAACCGTACCGATACCACTTTGGCAACGCAACGTTAACCTTGTAATATTCTTTAGCCAAGGAATATTGAAATAAAGAGATGCAACCGAGTTGGCGTTTATGGATGTTTAATAGAAACTGAGCCTGGTACCGAGCATGGGCGTAGAATTTAGTGGGGATGCTGGGGACATGTCCCCACCAATTAACAGAGCACTGCCCCCCCCCCCCCCCCATCAGAACCGCGAATTAACGGAGCACCCCCCCCCATCAGAACCACAAATTAACGCAGCACCCCCACCCCAACAGAACCACGAATTAACGGAGCACCCCCCCCCCCATCAGAACCACGATTAACGGAGCACCCCCCCCCCCCATCAGAACCGCGAATTAACGGAGCACCCCCCCCCATCAGAACCACAAATTAACGGAGCACCCCCCCCCCCCCCATCAGAACCGCGAATTAACGGAGCACCCCCCCCCCCATCAGAACCGCGAATTAACGGAGCACCCCCCCCCCATCAGAACCACGAATTAACGGAGCACCCCCCCCCCCCCCCATCAGAACCGCGAATTAACGGAGCACCCCCCCCCATCAGAACCACGAATTAACGGAGCACCCCCCCATCAGAACAGCGAATTAACGGAGCACCCCCCCCATCAGAACCGCAAATTAACGGAGCACCCCCCCCCCCCATCAGAACCGCAAATTAACAGCGCACCCCCCCCCATCAGAACCGCGAATTAACGGTGCACCCCCCATCAG
>PIJE02001386.1:88186-110995 GCA_002895965.2 Coryphaenoides rupestris
TCCGTGACCAGGGCCTTCTTCTTGGTGACCATGAGGATTGGCCGCAGACGAACGTCCTCAATCTGAACCCTACTTTGGCGCTGAGAGGGGAGAAAGGGGCCAATGAAAATGAGAGTTAAGCGATCACATGATCACAATACCACACAAAATAAAAAGCGAGCCAATGTGCTGAAGAGCCATACCTGGTAGTGGTGAGGCGGCCTCTGGAACCTGGGCGTCTCCAGGGGGTGTCCATTGCCATGATACCCCTGGCCCGGGCTCGTGCGGCTGGCCAGGATGTTCTGCCAGCGGGGAGAGGGGCTGACGTTGGGCCTCAGAGCGAGGGAGTTGGCTCTGGGGGCCGTGTGGTCCAACCTGCGCTCTGGGGTGCACATCACCCCGAGGTCCTCGGTGTGTTTGCAATCGTTCACCCCCCAGCCGTTGTGCTTACAGTCCCTCAAGGACTCCTCTGAGCCAACACAACGCACGTTGTCCATCCATATGGGGCCTGAGGGAAGCACAAGCACCTGATTATTTCATTACATTTGCAGATGTCTTCATCTAAAGTGATTTCAGATAAACGTTATGAGCAAACTAACGGGATGCCTGCAGGTAGACGTGAGGATTGGGGAATCCTCAAACACCACTATACTTCACTCTACGATACTATCCTATATTTTACGATACTATCTAACCTGCCCCTTTATTGATCATTTAAATTCACAGTCCACAATGTATGGAACAGGCGAGGGTCTCTGGCCAGAGGCTCCCCTGGTGGGAACGGTGCAGAACAAGGCGTGTACAGAAACCCTTTAGCACACCTAACACTTGACTTTTACATGGGCGCTGATTAAGGACTGCTCCTAAGTGCTGTGTTTTGTAAATAGATTTACTAAACACTGTGTATTTCACAACGGCCTGCCAATGAAGGGTGCCACTGCTACGTGATTCCTGCCGAGCCTCTCTTTAATTTGGATTTAAAGGCAGCAATAAAGAAGGTCCATAAACCACAGCAAGTGTTGCAAAACCCTGGCGAGCAAAGTGCTGTACTTATTCTGGCCGGTGCGTTTGCCCCGCCAGCAAGCGACCGTAATGACATGTAGAGACTTACGTAGAGAGTAGAGAGTCATTTCATAATAAGTTTGTAGCTTTATGGTGGTTTCAACACCAGTTATTTTGGATGCTCATTGGTGGTCTTTTATGAAGCCATGGTCTTGGGGTGTTGCTGAGTATGTTATTGTATGGGAGGTTCTCATGTTTGAGAAGAGGCATGAGGATACCACTGTGTTGGTGTAGGTACCTACATGTTGTTAGGTATGTCGATAGTTTAATTAGGTGGAGTTGGGTGTGTATTCTGGTAGTGGCACGGTAGTTGCACACGGCGTTAATTGTGTTTAATTGAAGTAAAGGACTCCCACCTTCTCCTTGGCCATATCTGGCGCTGTGTGCCCACGTGATGCCACTCTGGAAGCCTAGCTCGCGGCACACCACATTGGCTAGCTTGATGTCCACCTCGTCATCGCAGACCGTTCCCCACGTGTTGTTGTGCAGAACCTCCACGCGACCCTCGGACTCTTCTCGGGGAGAATTCCCTGCCAGACGCACTTTGGCTGCTGGAGCGCGAGCTGACCTGCGCTGGGAAGGTTGCCGCTGTGGGTGTCCCAGGTGGCAGTGGGAGAGCAGCAGGAACGCACTCAGGCAGATGGTTACCATGTGCATCATCGTATCTAGCAGGACAGCTCGACCTAAGGGGTCGTAGGGTCAGGGTTAGTATCATCATCTCTAACCTAAGGGTCAGGGTTAGTATCATCATATATAACCTAAGGGTTAGGGTTAGTATCATCATCTCTAACCTAAGGGTCAAGGTTAGTATCATCATATATAACCTAAGGGTCAGGGTTAGTATCATCATATATAACCTAAGGGTCAGGGTTAGTATCATCATATATAACCTAAGGGTCAAGGTTAGTATCATCATATATAACCTAAGGGTCAGGGTTAGTATCATCATATATAACCTAAGGGTCAGGGTTAGTATCATCATATATAACCTAAGGGTCAAGGTTAGTATCATCCTATATAACCTAAGGGTTAGGGTTAGTATCATCATCTCTAACCTAAGGGTCAGGGTTAGTATCATCATATATAACCTAAGGGTCAAGGTTAGTATCATCATATATAACCTAAGGGTTAGGGTTAGTATCATCATCTCTAACCTAAGGGTCAAGGTTAGTATCATCATCTCTAACCTAAGGGTCAAGGTTAGTATCATCATATATAACCTAAGGGTTAGGGTTAGTATCATCATATATAACCTAAGGGTTAGGGTTAGTATCATCATCTCTAACCTAAGGGTCAGGGTTAGTATCATCATATATAACCTAAGGGTCAGGGTTAGTATCATCATATATAACCTAAGGGTCAGAGTTAGTATCATCATATATAACCTAAGGGTCAGAGTTAGTATCATCATATATAACCTAAGGGTCAGAGTTAGTATCATCATATATAACCTAAGGGTCAGGGTTAGTATCATCATCTCTAACCTAAGGGTCAGAGTTAGTATCATCATCTCTAACCTAAGGGTCAGGGTTAGTATCATCATATATAACCTAAGGGTCAGAGTTAGTATCATCATATATAACCTAAGGGTCAGAGTTAGTATCATCATATATAACCTAAGGGTCAGAGTTAGTATCATCATATATAACCTAAGGGTCAGAGTTAGTATCATCATATATAACCTAAGGGTCAGAGTTAGTATCATCATATATAACCTAAGGGTCAGAGTTAGTATCATCATATATAACCTAAGGGTCAGAGTTAGTATCATCACCTCTAACCTAAGGGTCAGGGTTACTATCATCATATATAACCTAAGGGTCAGAGTTAGTATCATCATATATAACCTAAGGGTCAGGGTTAGTATCATCATCATCTAACCTAAGGGTCAGAGTTAGTATCATCATCTCTAACCTAAGGGTCAGGGTTAGTATCATCATATATAACCTAAGGGTCAGAGTTAGTATCATCACCTCTAACCTAAGGGTCAGGGTTACTATCATCATATATAACCTGAGGGTCAGGGTTAGTATCATCATATAATTACAGGCTTTATATATACTTTATATAGCTTCATTCATGCGGTTATGCGGCCATATGGAAAGTTCCACTGACTTTTACTGCCCCGTACATCCTAGCACATCCAGACTAGTGTCTCCATTCAGAAGGAGGACCTTGTATGGTTTCACCAATAGAACGTTAAACATGCTCAGTGTGTTGAACGGGACGTTGGCGTTCTAATAGCCATGCTAATGGAAGTCCAACGCTATCCTCATCTGGACAATTAATTGAACTAATTATACTAATAAATTATATATATATATATACATATGATTAATTATATTATATTATATCTTAAGGGTTTACAACTTCAGTAGCCTGCGGTTTCATAATTGTCCATCAAATACCTTGGATTCCTAACATTTTGCGTAAATTATTCAATTGAAGCCCCAACGTGAGAAATACTTTGTTAGTGTAAAACGGAGACATTGAAACAAACCATTACGCAAATAATTTAACATGACTTTGGGTGTCACTGAGCAATACTCTTATCAAGCTTAGTGTTAGCTAACTCTAGCAGTAAGTAACCCTGACCCTAACTAACCCAGAAGGTTAGGGTCAGGGTTATACATAGGGTTAGGGTTAGGGTTATACATAGGGTTAGGGTTAGGGTTATACATAGGGTTAGGGTTAGGGTTATACATAGGGTTAGGGTTAGGGTTATACATAGGGTTAGGGTTAGGGTTATACATAGGGTTAGGGTTAGGGTTTGTATTAGTTCCTTCATTGTGGCACATTTCCAATAAAAAATAATTTTCCATTAAAAAAACAAAATGATTCATGATAAAAATGAATTGACTTTAGTTGAATGTAGTAGGCCTAGGTGACAAAAAGACAACAATACAAAACAAACTATATACACACAATAAATATTTAGAGTAAAATGTGAAGGAAATAAGCGTCTTACCTGGCAGTGGAGCACACCGAGGAGTGAGAGCTGTGAGGAGTTACTCCTCACTAGACGTGGGCCCTCAGCCCTCCCTTCCCTCCCCCTTCCCTCCCCCTTTCCTCCCTCCCTCACACCCCTTCTTTCATCCAGTTACAGTATAACACCTTCCTTTTCACTCTTATTTTGTCAATTTATATTATATATACATTATAATCACATAACATTTACTTTTACATTGAAGGCATTTGGCAGACGCTTTTATCCAAAGCGACTTACAAAGTGTACATTTGTAGAACATGATGAAGAACATAACATAACATATACTGTATATCGCACAATTTCATGATGTCAACAAAATGTCGACATTTGGATGCATAAATAACCTAAAACCCATATTTCTCATCTTTGGATGGCCTTTTTGTTTTTACATCACTATGTTAAATCTTTGCATGAAACGCACATGTCTGTCCTGTGATGCTATCAATACTTTGGGTGGATGTGGAAGAACATCGTTAGTTCTTCAGTATCCAAAAGCAGCACAGCAAACCACAGGGTAGATGTTTCCTTGTGGAGTTGAAGGCCACAAACCACCACTTATAATAGGCCTGCCCCCCTATGGCCCCGTGAGGAGCACTGAGATGGGGGAGACCCGGTGAGAACATGGCATCCCAAACCTTTTTCCAGCTGCTTGTCGTTGTAAAAACAACCTGATCCTCACCATCATCCCCATGAAGAACCAAAACCTTTGGTTCTATTTGTTGTCACCAGACAAGCACAACGGAACTCAAGAGATGGACTATATCTGCTTGTTTGTGGTGAAGTGAAGATGAAGATCAACGGTGTGTTTTCTCTTGGTGCCGTGACCTTGCATTTTCAACGTGTTTAGATTTGGGTTTTCTCCAGGTGTCCACTAGCGTCTCTTTTAGAAGCTGTTTGTTTGTCTTAGTCATTTTGGGAAGGGTTACGACTAATTTAGCTGCAGGGTTGGGTTGTTTTGGGTGCCTGTTGTGTTGTGTTCAGCGTGTGTTTAGAGTGTATTTCAGATTTAAAGCAAACCTCAGGCCACTATTTTAGGCCAACATGGTCTATTCCTAGACATGAAAAATTACCATCACAGAGGAGGTGGCTGGAGAAACGCTGGACTGTGAAAACGCAAACACTGCCGAGGTGTCACACACCATCTTATGGGTTGTTGTGTGTTTCTCGCTATAGTACATTCACATTACACTTGTGCCTTCAAGTCAAGCTGTGAGTAACCAAAGCATGCAATTTAATTTGGAGGAACGATAAATTAAACATTTCTGAACTTGATAGCAGACATGCCGTCTAGTTTATAAGAATGACAAAGACAAGGTTATACTATATTTTCTTTAGGGATGCACAATAAATATTGGGTCTGATAAATTATTGGTCGATAATGGGACATTTGTACTGCGTTATTCTGATAATGAAATGATAGCGCCAGATGATTGACATGAAAATCTGAGTTTATAATGTCAGATAGGAATTCTTTTTGGGCCGTTATACCTTAAATTAATGTAATTATCTTCAGTTAGGCTGTTAAGAATCTGAACAAATAAGCAATATTCTGTTCACATTATTTGAGATTCCACATATTCACCAATCAGAGGATCTCAAAGGCAAAGGCCTCCGCTCTGCCTGAACCACAACCTGTGGAGGTAAAAACAAGATGATTTCACCTCCAACCCGACACGCTTTCGTAATGCTTCAGGTTCCTGCTTGAAATAGGGAACGTTTCACTGCATGTCCATGACATTACAATTTGGTATCCAATGTGCTTTCGTCATCAGTAGTCAAAACCCATTGCAGCATTGCAGTCTCTGTCCAATCGTCACTGAATAAGCTGTGCAGTGTGTTTATCTAACAGCTGGGTTACAACATTGCCAACTGTTAGTCAGACACCACTTAGTGAAGTTGAATGAGTTCACAGTACAGAGCTAAGCATCTATTTGAAAGCCTGCAGACATAAAGCTCCTTACTCTGAACACTGCGCTGCATGCCGTGGCCAGAGCACTCCTGAAAAAGGTTTATTTCTCTGGTTAAAATAATGAGTTATAAAAGGCATCAACAAGATACCAATTGCTAGGTATTCATTATTATTTTCCATTTGCACACTCCCTTAAACGTGTCTATTGAACCTTTGCGTTGGGCCGTGGCACGGAGCCGGCGAGGACGCTCTTCCCACACATTCCTGGAGCCGAGGAGGTCACCTCTCCCATGGGTTGCAGCGGTTAGCTTCCCCACACCGGCTTAAGGCCGGCCACCTCCCACTAGTGATGACAGGGTTGGCTTCTTCCCCGCTGCATACTTTGATCAACCAAAGTGTTGCAGCATCAGAAAGGCCTTAAAGCCTCCACCAGCTGTGGCTCAACTGAATGTTGGTAGCCCAGTTCAGACACCATGCAAGGGACACCGTCACCCCCTAGTGGTGGTGAGAGTGAATAACACCACCAATAACAGAAAATAAATTACATTTTACATACACATACTGTGTACTCCTATAGCAATAGGAAACACAAATAATGCAGAATAATTCCAAAAAGTTTATTAAAATACAAAAAAAGACTTTGCAGTTCAGTACAAAATATTTGGTAACTAAAAAGGGGGAGGGGCTGAAGTGCCTAGGTTAAATAATTAAAAGCATATATAATATATATAATATATATATATATATATATATATATATACACATATACACACACACACTAAACACACACCTGCCCAGAAGGAAACAAAAATCAAAAGCCAAATATTTAACGTCACAAATGCACTCTGACAACATCCAACATAAATCACACAACCAACTTGAGTCTAGCGTGTGCACAAATGGTATTTAACAACCGTGATACAAAAGGCATGAGTTTCTTCAGGTCTTTCAGAACCATGAGGAGTAGAACTATACTATATATATATATATATATACAGTATATATATACTGTATAGGTATACACTATATACTGTATATACTGTATATATATACTGTATATATATATATCTGCCAGCCCTCGGCCTTCAAACTCTTTTGCCCGGTCTACAAAAAACAAATACGAGGGAAACTTGAGAAGCACAAGCAGAACGATGCATCATCATCCAGTTAGTTCCACTTATTCACCCGTAAGACGGACAGCAAGAGATGCCTTCCACCTGAAACTGTTCACAGAGCTTCTGGCGCAGGACAAATATGATTAAAATAAACACGTCTACTTGGGCAATGTTGTGACAAACTAAAAAAGGTTTCTTTGAAAGCCTTATTTCAATCAAAGCACAACAAAGGTGAAAGGCAAAGCTAAATATTAGCATTTTGGTTACGCTTCAGTATAAATAGAAAAATAAATATGTACGCTATACTGTGCATTGAGTAACAACATAGTGTGCCTGTTTGAAAGTTACAGTAAAGCCAAAAGGCAGTGATCCCTTAATCTAGTGTCTTTGTGTCTGTCAGGGAATAGGAGAAGCATTTGGCGAATGTTTAGTGAAATACTATCAGGTTTTCAACACAATAAACCTGAACAAACAGAAAGAAAACACTTCAAGTACATGCATGGGATCACATTACATGGCATGGCCATACATACATACAGGCACTTTGTTTAAAGTTTCTGTTATTGGACTGACTTGCCATTGCTCTAGTTGAGATCTAACCATAACTAACCTAACCCTAACTAACCTTAACGAACCTAACCGTAACTAACCTAACCCTAAATCTGGGGAGAACTAACCCCAACACTAGCCAAGCCAAGTCTTGTATCATCTTCGTCGGTGTAAACCAAGTGAATACAAACAAGAGAGCAGAATGTTGGTCCTCGAGTGTCAAGAGACACCAAAGTTACAAAGTCACCAGCGCTACAACATTAGTTCTCTAATTAGATCAACAAATGGTAAAATGGTTTGATAACTATTCATGGTTTTATAATTATAACTGCTAAACATGAGTGTTTGGGCAC
The DNA here is from genome assembly GCA_002895965.2 of Coryphaenoides rupestris. NCBI lineage: Eukaryota > Metazoa > Chordata > Actinopteri > Gadiformes > Macrouridae > Coryphaenoides > Coryphaenoides rupestris. The sequence goes on from PIJE02001386.1 coordinate 96,143, forward strand.
CCTATCATAGAATATAGAATATATACTTTATAGAGTTATTAGTGAGATTAGCTATCGGTGTCACTGTGTCTCATTTAGCGTTGGGACAAACTTGACAGAGCAACTGTTGTATTAAAGTGGAGTAAAGTGGAACAAAATGCCTCCTCGGCTAAATCTAAATAAGTCATTGTCAGCTGGCGAAACATAATTGTAGTGCTTATCTGACCAGTAGACACAACTGAGTATTAAAACTATGTTTAAAAAAAGTATTGGAGTTAACTGAACGCTTACCTGAAATTAAAAGTTTGATAAAAATATACTAAAGCTATTCAAATAAACTAGCTAGAAATGTCCAATAAATGGAGTCATTGTTGGCAAGGTAATAAATCCTAAATGGAAGCTTGGAGCCGTGAGGTGGTCCTCGAGGGACTTGTTAGCTTCTAGCCGTTCAGTCTGTGGTCCTCCTTTTCAAAGTCCTGGTCCAGGCTGTCCACCAAATGGCGAGCAGAACATTGTTGTTGTTTTTGTTGTTTTTGGTCCAACCTTTCAGTAAGCGCTGCCTTGGATGTCAGGCTCTAACGTTAACGGAGGTCAAGGCTGCCACGGCTTCCTGTCCTGACCCTTGTGATCAGTCAAGTGCTTGTAGCGACACTTGTCCCCAAAATGGCAGCCGGTCGTCCTCCAGAAGTAACACTCGTCTCCGTTTACTGGACCTCTGCGTCTCGGCCTGAAGGAGACAGAGCTCGATTAGCGGAGTGACTCTAAACCAGGAGTCTCCAACCTTTTTTCCTCTGAGAGCTCATGTTTTATATTATTGGTAAAATATATACACATCCAGTCAGAAATCACCAAAAACGATCAGCCAGATGGGTCGTATCGCTGGGGTCAACTGACTCATCACACTGGATCACACTAACCCTAACCTAACCCTAACCTAACCTTAACCCTAACTCTAACCCTAACTCTAACCCCAACCCCCAGAGCCTCTCACCCGGCTGCTGTCCCTGCCTGCTGTGTGGGCGGGAGGTTCGTCTTCAGGGGGATAAAAAGAACCTTCTGGGTGCGGCGGTCGGGATAGCGAACCACCAGGCGTGTGTTCTCCGTGCTAAAACCCTGCGAATGGAGAACATTACATCAATACTGCAGTTAACATGTGAAGTTCACTGGGTTAGGGTTAGGCTAGGGTGGTAGAACGTGGGTTAGAGTTAGGATAGGATGGTTAGGGTTAGGCTAGGGTGGTAGAACGTGGGTTAGAGTTAGGATAGGATGGTTAGGGTTAGGCTAGGGTGGTAGAACGTGGGTTAGGGTTAGGCTAGGACGGTAGAACGTGTGTTAGGGTTAAGCTAGGACGGTAGAACGTGGGTTAGAGTTAGGCTAGGATGGTAGAACGTGGGTTAGGGTTAGGCTAGGGTGGGTACAATGTGGGTTAGAGTTAGGCTAGGACGGTAGAACGTTACGTTCTACCACCCTAACCTAACTCTAACCCACGTTCTACCACCCTAGCCTAACTCTAACCCACGTTCTACCACCCTAGCCTAACTCTAACCCACGTTCTACCACCCTAGCCTAACTCTAACCCACGTTCTACCACCCTAGCCTAACTCTAACCCACGTTCTACCACCCTAGCCTAACTCTAACCCACGTTCTACCACCCTAGCCTAACTCTAACCCACGTTCTACCACCCTAACCTAACTCTAACCCACGTTCTACCACCCTAGCCTAACTCTAACCCACGTTCTACCACCCTAACCCTAACCCACGTTCTACCGTCCTAGCCTAACCTTAACCGTCCTAGCCTAACTCTAACCCACGCTCCACCACCCTAGCCTAACCCTAACCTACGTTCTACCACCCTAACCTAACTCTAACCCACGTTCTACCACCCTAGCCTAACTCTAACCATCCTAGCCTAACTCTAACCCACGTTCTACCACCATAGCCTAACCCTAACCTACGTTCTACCACCCTAACCTAACTCTAACCCACGTTCTACCACCCTAGCCTAACTCTAACCCACGTTCTACCACCCTAGCCTAACTCTAACCCACGTTCTACCACCCTAGCCTAACTCTAACCCACGTTCTACCACCCTAGCCTAACTCTAACCCACGTTCTACCACCCTAGCCTAACTCTAACCCACGTTCTACCACCCTAACCTAACTCTAACCCACGTTCTACCACCCTAGCCTAACTCTAACCATCCTAGCCTAATTCTAACCCACGTTCTACTGTCCTAGCCTAACTCTAACCCACATTGTACCACCCTAGCCTAACCCTAACCTACGTTCTACCATCCTAGCCTAACTCTAACCCACGTTCTACCATCCTAGCATAACTAACCCACGTTCTACCACCCTAGCCTAACCCTAACCCACGTTCTACCGTCCTAGCCTAACCTTAACCGTCCTAGCCTAACTCTAACCCACGCTCCACCACCCTAGCCTAACCCTAACCTACGTTCTACCACCCTAGCCTAACTCTAACCCACGTTCTACCACCCTAGCCTAACTCTAACCCACGTTCTACCACCCTAGCCTAACTCTAACCCACGTTCTACCACCCTAGCCTAACTCTAACCCACGTTCTACCACCCTAGCCTAACTCTAACCACCCTAGCCTAACTCTAACCCACGTTCTACCACCCTAGCCTAACTCTAACCCACGTTCTACCACCCTAGCCTAACTCTAACCATCCTAGCCTAACTCTAACCCACGTTCTACCACCCTAGCCTAACTCTAACCCACGTTCTACCACCCTAGCCTAACCCTAACCTACGTTCTACCACCCTAACCTAACTCTAACCCACGTTCTACCACCCTAGCCTAACTCTAACCCACGTTCTACCACCCTAACCTAACTCTAACCCACGTTCTACCACCCTAGCCTAACTCTAACCATCCTAGCCTAATTCTAACCCACGTTCTACTGTCCTAGCCTAACTCTAACCCACATTGTACCACCCTAGCCTAACCCTAACCTACGTTCTACCATCCTAGCCTAACTCTAACCCACGTTCTACCATCCTAGCCTAACTCTAACCCACGTTCTACCACCCTAGCCTAACCCTAACCCACGTTCTACCGTCCTAGCCTAACCTTAACCGTCCTAGCCTAACTCTAACCCACGCTCCACCACCCTAGCCTAACCCTAACCTACGTTCTACCACCCTAACCTAACTCTAACCCACGTTCTACCACCCTAGCCTAACTCTAACCCACGTTCTACCACCCTAGCCTAACTCTAACCCACGTTCTACCACCCTAGCCTAACTCTAACCCACGTTCTACCACCCTAGCCTAACTCTAACCCACGTTCTACCACCCTAGCCTAACTCTAACCACCCTAGCCTAACCCTAACCCACGTTCTACCACCCTAGCATAACTAACCCACGTTCTACCATCCTAGCCTAACTCTAACCACCCTAGCCTAACCCTAACCCACGTTCTACCATCCTAGCATAACTAACCCACGTTCTACCATCCTAGCCTAACTCTAACCCACATTGTACCACCCTAGCCTAACCCTAACCCACGTTCTACCACCCTAGCATAACTAACCCATGTTCTACCATCCTAGCCTAACCCTAACCCACGTTCTACCGTCCTAGCCTAACTCTAACCCACATTGTACCACCCTAGCCTAACCCTAACCCACGTTCTACCACCCTAGCATAACTAACCCACGTTCTACCATCCTAGCATAACTAACCCACGTTCTACCACCCTAGCATAACTAACCCACGTTCTACCACCCTAGCATAACTAACCCACGTTCTACCATCCTAGCCTAACCCTAACCCACGTTCTACCATCCTAGCATAACTAACCCACGTTCTACCGTCCTAGTCTAACTCTAACCCACATTGTACCACCCTAGCCTAACCCTAACCCACGTTCTACCACCCTAGCATAACTAACCCACGTTCTACCATCCTAGCCTAACTCTAACCCACGTTCTACCATCCTAGCATAACTAACCCACGTTCTACCGTTCTAGCCTAACTCTAACCCACGTTCTACCAGCCTAGCCTAACCCACGTTCTACCATCCTAGCCTAACTCTAACCCACGTTCTACCGTCCTAGCCTAACTCTAACCCACATTGTACCACCCTAGCCTAACCCTAACCCACGTTCTACCGTTCTAGCCTAACTCTAACCCACGTTCTACCAGCCTAGCCTAACCCACGTTCTACCATCCTAGCCTAACTCTAACCCACGTTCTACCAGCCTAGCCTAACCCTAACACACGTTCTACCGTCCTAGCCTAACTCTAACCCACATTGTACCACCCTAGCCTAACCCTAACCCACGTTCTACCATCCTAGCCTAACTCTAACCCACGTTCTACCGTCCTAGCTTAACCCTAACACACGTTCTACCGTCCTAGCCTAACCCTAACCCACGTTCTACCACCCTAGCCTAACCCTAACCATCCTATCCTAACTCTAACCCACGTTCTACCAGCCTAGCCTAACCCTAACACACGTTCTACCGTCCTAGCCTAACTCTAACCCACATTGTACCACCCTAGCCTAACCCTAACCCACGTTCTACCGTTCTAGCCTAACTCTAACCCACGTTCTACCAGCCTAGCCTAACCCACGTTCTACCATCCTAGCCTAACTCTAACCCACGTTCTACCAGCCTAGCCTAACCCTAAACGTTAGGTTAGGGTTAGGCTAGGGTGGTGGAGCGTGGGTTAGAGTTAGGCTAGGACGGTTAAGGTTAGGCTAGGACGGTAGAATGTGGGTTAGGGTTAGGGTTAGGGTGGTGGTGTGTTTTGGTGGTTTACGTTGAGCTTGTCGAGGGCACGCGCTGCCATGGTAGCGTTCTTGAAGTTGACGAAGGCACAAAACTTCTCATGCAGCACACGGATACTTTCTATTTCCCCATACCTTTCAAAAATATAAAAAAGTACAGAATTTATCAATACCAAAATCATCATAGACCACAGAATATTGTGGTGAAATATTATTATCTCAAGAAGATCTTTGTTATTTCAGTTAGGTTAGCAGTAGGCTAGTGAAAGTCAAATACATTTTAAAAAGGTCCAGTAAGTGTTTCTCTGTCAACTCGGTCGTCACGTTTCCCACCCACAGAGACGGACTTCTGATCAGGAAATAAACGAAAAAAAACATTTCAGCAAACAACAAATCTCCAGTGCGCATACTGAACTGTTAATCGATCAATTATTGGACTAGGAACTTGTTACTATTTATTATGTTACTATTTATTACGTTATCACTACAACTGTACTAGTCCATTTTTACTGTACTTATTATGTACTTACTTTTACTTGTTGTTAGTACTTGTTACACATGGCAATATAAAATCTTGAATTTTGAGCCTAATCATGTTGTAACCCTCGTGGTTTCACACACAAAGCAAACTAAATCAAATGTAATTTAGTTAAAGTTAGTTACAGTAAGTAGGTACAAGGAGTTACCCAGGGTTAGGGTTGCTCAGCTGCCCCAGAGATGGATCCTGGCTCCCAACTGCAATGACAACAGGACAAGGTCCAGTCAAACCTGACCCTCATCACTGGTTTAGAAGATGACAGAACCGAAACAATTTATCGGCCTAAATAGATATATAGCTATCGGTGGAAATAAAGGGCAGACATTCACGCAAAATGCATTGACCCCAGGCTCCTGAGCTTGAGAACGAGCTTAGCAGGCACAATAGTGTTGAATGCTGAGCTGTAGTCAATGAGTAGCATCCTCAGGTACGTGTTACCTTCTCCAGGTGGGAGAGGGCGGTGTGTACTATCAGGGTGATGGCGTCGTCCACAGATCTGTTGGGACGGTATGCAAATTGAAGGGGGTTCAAGGTGTCAGGAAGGGTGGAGCAGATGTGGGTTATGATTAGCCGCTCGAAGCACTTCATGATGATGATCAGGCAGGTGATAGAAGGTTTCTTCAGTACGGGACAATGGTGGACTGATTGAAGCAGGTGGGGACAGCAGACTGGTACAGTGTTGAATATAGAGGTGAATACCTCCGCTAGCTGGTCAGCGCACTCTCTGAGGACACAGCCTGGAATGCCGTCTGACCCTGGAGGCTTCCGTGGGTTGATTGTTTTAAGAGCTCTCCTCAGGTCAGCCACGGTTAGGGACAGAGTGCAGAGTCCTGGTCCTCATCCTCGCTGTAGGAGTGGTGTTGCTCACTTCAAACCGTGGGTAGAAGGTGTTGAGCTCATCAGCGAGAGAGGTGAAGGCATCACTGCTGTTTCTCCCTTTATAGTCTGTGATGGCTCACAATCCACACCACATGCGTCTGGGATCAGAACTATGGTTGTATGGACAAGCTAATCCAACTTGTCCCTGTAGGCTCTTTTGGCGTCTCTGATGGCCCTCCGAAGTGGCTCGTACCCCCCCTCCAGGAAGTAGAGTGGGTTGTACACGTGGCCCCGCCCCTCCAGGAAGTAGAGTGGGTTGTACACGTGGCCCCGCCCCTCCATGAAGTAGATGGGGTACACGTGGAATGAGCTCCCAGCTGACGTCAGAATCTCTCACCAGCCTCCACAAGAGACTGTTCACCCACCTGTTCAGAGTTCACCTGGACTCTACATAACCCCCCTCCTTAACAAGAGACTCAAGACCCACCTGTTCAGAGTTCACCTGGACTCTACATAACCCCCCTCCTTAACAAGAGACTCAAGACCCACCTGTTCAGAGTTCACCTGGACTCTACATAACCCCCCTCCTTAACAAGAGACTCAAGACCCACCTGTTCAGAGTTCACCTGGACTCTACATAACCCCCCTCCTTAACAAGAGACTCAAGACCCACCTGTTCAGAGTTCACCTGGACTCTACATAACCCCTCCTCCTTAACAAGAGACTCAAGACCCACCTGTTCAGAGTTCACCTGGACTCTACATAACCCCCCTCCTTAACAAGAGACTCAAGACCCACCTGTTCAGAGTTCACCTGGACTCTACATAACCCCCCTCCTTAACAAGAGACTCAAGACCCACCTGTTCAGAGTTCACCTGGACTCTACATAACCCCCAACCTCCTTAACAAGAGACTCAAGACCCACCTGTTCAGAGTTCACCTGGACTCTACATAACCCCCCTCCTTAACAAGAGACTCAAGACCCACCTGTTCAGAGTTCACCTGGACTCTACATAACCCCCCTCCTTAACAAGAGACTCAAGACCCACCTGTTCAGAGTTCACCTGGACTCTACATAACCCCCCTCCTTAACAAGAGACTCAAGACCCACCTGTTCAGAGTTCACCTGGACTCTACATAACCCCCCTCCTTAACAAGAGACTCAAGACCCACCTGTTCAGAGTTCACCTGGACTCTACATAACCCCCCTCCTTAACAAGAGACTCAAGACCCACCTGTTCAGAGTTCACCTGGACTCTACATAACCCCCCTCCTTAACAAGAGACTCAAGACCCACCTGTTCAGAGTTCACCTGGACTCTACATAACCCCCCTCCTTAACAAGAGACTCAAGACCCACCTGTTCAGAGTTCACCTGGACTCTACATAACCCTCCTCCTTAACAAGAGACTCAAGACCCACCTGTTCACAGTTCACCTGGACTCTACATAACCCCCCTCCTTAACAAGAGACTCAAGACCCACCTGTTCAGAGTTCACCTGGACTCTGCATAACGCCCTCTTGCAACTATGAATGCTGTAAACAGCTCTATTCTTATCTTTATGGACCACAGCGTTATATTTCTGTCTCCTTCAACAAATGGACTTTGTATGGAAGTCGCTTTGGATCAAAGCGTCACGTGACAAATGCCCTCAATGTAAATGTAGTGGGACATATATGTGGCCCCTCCCCTCCAGGTAGTGGAGTGAGAGGCTTTAGGGTTAGTGAAGGTTAGGGTTAGGAGTGGCCTACCTCTGGCAGCGTCAGGGTTAGTGAAGGTTAGGGTTAGGAGTGGCCTACCTCTGGCAGCGTCAGGGAAAGAGGACAGGACTGCTTGTACAGTGGAGAGTTTCTCCAGCAGCAGGATGCTTTGTGTTTCTTCAAAACCATGTGCCTGGAGAGAGAGAGAGCGAGAGAGAGAGAGAGTGGCCAACATTACATTATACTGCATTTCTACCAAAACTACCCAGAACTTCCCAGGAACGTTTCAGGAACTTCCTTCAGCCCATTCCTGTCTGTGTTTCCACCACGGTCTAAAGACCAACAAAGATTAGGGAAATTAGTCATACATAATTAGTATGTATTAAAGGAACATTTTCAGGAATTTTCCAACCTTTCCAACGAAATGTCTGCATTGTAACCCTTCAAGGCAATACTGCCCATCACATCTGTTAGAGTGCTTGTTTTGCACTGACAGCTCAGATGGTTCCCAACAGAATAATACTTCTTTATCTTTACCTACCCAAGCCGAACCCTAAACCTTCACTTCATCCCGTCTGTCGTTCCGCTCTGACACTGAAACTGCTCTGAGTAGAGCAGTTGCAGAAAAAGAACAGTGAAAACGTGTTGGGTTAGGGTTAGTTTAGTCATAGGGTTAGTTTAGTCATAGGGTTAGGTTAGTCTTAGGGTTAGGTTAGTCTTAGGGTTAGGGTTAGTCTTTGGGCTAGGTCAGTCATAGGGTTAGGGTTAGACAAATTGACAGAAGAGTTTGTTGTGTTGATCTGCAGCTTTGTGCTATATCTATTTTCAAAGTCATGCTTGAATATTTAGCTCATTTCGACAAGGTGAGATTTTACGGGATTGAGGAGTCTTGGAACGACATGATAACACGCCGACTGGCTCAAGCCAAAGGTAAAGAAAAGAAGAATAATGATCCAAGCACCCACTTATTATCATGCTCCTTGTCCACCACCCTATTAGCTACACTATTTTACATTTAGATTAAAAAGTGAAACTCGATATAATTGAGTCCTCTAAATACATATTTTGGAGGATAATTTGGTGAAAGGGTGGAGGTCATCTTCACTTGGCAAGATGAGGTATTAAAGCACTTCTGGGTCTTGAAACGTGCAATATAAATTAATTATTGTTTATATAATTATATTCACATCGTAACAAATAGCGTATTGTTTGTCCGGTTGTTTTCTCAGTTCTATTTTTTTATAATGATTATTCATTACTGCCTGATGTAAAATTACCATAAGTAAGCAAAGTGATTTTATGAGTGTTTGCGGAGATGCTTGCGGAGATGTTTGCGACCATGAGATGACGGACACAGAGAAATGTTCAGCACTTCAAGACACACATTCAAAGTTCACACACATACGCAATACACATACGCAATACACATACGCAATACACATACGCAATACACATACGCAATACACATACACATATGCAAATGTTGCATGGAATGCGGTGGAAGGTTCCTAGTTCCTGGGTAAAGTTCCAGCGGTGGAAATATGACTTTACTTTATCAGTTAGCACTTTAATCCCAAGGTTATCACAGTGAATACAGACGTTAGGTGGCTACAGGTAGACCCAGTAGAACCCAGTAGAACCCAGCATCAGCTCACAGCCACGCGCGGCACTACAAAATGCTTAGCAAAAGAAATTCTTGATGAGGGTTAATCTACCTAAACAAATGCACTTAAGTTTGTCTAGGTACATTTACCCTCGTTAAGCAGTTGTTCAGCATTTAAGAACTTTCCTAAAAAAGCACAGAAGTCAATAAAATGAAAAAGGAAGCAGTGATTGATTTGATTACAGTTGTGTCCATTTACCATCAGCTGCAGCACTTTACAGTGAAACAGATCATGAACGGCCTCCTCGCAGTCCTCATCCAGACTCAACACCTTCTCCATCGCCTTCTCTGCTTCACTGTACCTCTGAGACACACACACACACACACACAATGTCATTTAGTGGTGCACTGGCGGATATCAGCCCCCATCTTCACAGCCAGTGGCCACCAGCACACCAGCTCACCTTCATGCCAATGAGAGCGCTGCCTTTGCGGAAGTATCCTTTGGGCCAGTGTGGAGCCAGCTGGAGGGATCGCTCTGCGTCCGCCAAGGCCAGGGGGTACTGCTCCAAACAGCTGTAGCAGTATGAGCGGTTCCCCAAGAACCTGACGTGGAGAGAAACCCAACAACAGCAGAAGCTTCAGCGCCGTGACCAGTCATACCAGTTATGCCAGTACTACAGAGGACTGAAGCATGTTAAAACACTCAGCACATCTGGGTGAGAGAGTAGGCAGGAGTACATAATAATAGGGAGAGCTCAGAAGTTTCCACTTTGACTTTCAATATCACTGCGTCCCCGAACACGATGAAAGCCACCATGTTGGATTCATTTTTAACAAGTTTGAGCACATTTTTCTGAGTTGTGTGGACTCCAAGTCACCATTTGGTCATGTTGCTGGACAAGGTACAGACAATGGCAAGATGACGCTATCGTTTTAGTTATTCTTTATTAGCAAACATTGAAGAATAAGGATGCTTTCTGATCAAGGGAAAACAAGCTGCATGTGCCCTACATGAACAAACTGACCGGGAGACCACCAATGGTAACATTGCCGTTGTGTTATTTAACCTTTGACCTGCTGTGCCTGACATGATTCAAGGTGCCAACCAATAGATTTTCAGTATAGTCTAGAAAAACCCAAACCCTTTAATCTGTGGGGGGTTTTGTGTGTCTTTTAACATGTCTTTTAAACATGTCTTTTAAACATGTTGTGCTGGAGAACACGATGCTGACCAATGCTGCGTCTCAAGTGACTTGACCCTTCTGAGATGGCTTCCTTTCAGCCTTTAACTCCACATTTGGATTTCTATCCCTGAACAAAGTTTGACACCTGCACCAATTCCTTGTCAATATAATTGTGATTCTTGTGATGACCGTGTTGCTGTTGAGCAGAGTGACGCACCTGTAGTCCTTGGGGTCACAGCGGATGGCTTCTGTAAACATGCTGACAGCCTGGGAATACAGGCCCTCCTGCACTAGCTGAATCCCCTTCTCTGCACATTACATCAAGTTTACATTCAGGGCATTTGGCACATGCTTGTATAATGGTTCACACACACACACACACACACACACACACACACACACACACACACACACACACACACACACACACACACACACACACACACACACACACACACACACACACACACACACACACACACACACCACACACACACACACACACACACACACACACACACACACACACACACACACACACACACACACCTGTCAATGAAGCACTTCTCTTGATCGAATTCTCTGGACCACCACTTTTCTGAAAAGAAAACAAATGATATATTATAGAATTGTATTTTAACATTTTAAGTCAGTGGTTTGTGGATGTTTTACATTCACAGTATTCGTTGGATAACTTGAATTCAAAACAAGTTATTGATAAACCAGCATTTGCCAGTGATGTTATAGCAGGGCTATAGTAAGTCACCCAATACCTATGGACCGCTTACATTCTAGGTTCAAAGTTCACACGTTCCTTTCTATGAGACTGAAGCAGTGGACTCTACGCTCAGATGAAAGCATGCTGGCTTTTCAGATCCAACTGAAGGAGCTTCACCTCCTTCCTTCTCTCGTTCTCCTTGTTCTCCTTGGACTTGTGCCTCCAGCCTCGGGGTTTGATGTGGCTGGCAGCGTTGGCGAAGAAGGCGCAGCTCACGTCCCACGCTGGTTCCTGTAGGTGCAGATAACACAGGCTTGATGTTTAGTAGAGGACTTACATTACCACGACGGCTTTTACATTGATCAAGTACAAAAATACTCTACATTTCCATCTTACACTTCAGAGATGGAAATATTCAGATGCTTTTCCATTTCAAATGATTAGAAAATCAACACTTGCAGTCAGCAACAAAGCAAGACATCACTTTGGTTTTGGGTGATCTCTTTGTCATTTCTATGATTAATTATATAAACAGTGTGATCGACAATTACATTAATTGTTAGCGGCAAGGACACTTAAGGAGCAGTGAACACAAAAGTTACATTTGTATGTATGCCATTTTGTCTCAGTTACTAAATGCAAACTTAGCATGGCTAGTGTAGTAATAGGTGTCAAATCTGCTCTAAAGTCGAGGTTCTCGTCTCTGAACGCATCAAGCAAGTCGCCGGTGAGGACGACCACGCCTGGGAAGTCTCGTCCACAATTGATTTACCTTTAATAGGTTATTCTTCTATTTGTAATTACTTTATTGTTTTTTGTTATTTCTACATTGCTAGTGATTATTTCTTCATCAATTCTACTTTTATTTTTTATCTGGCAATTTCTCTTGTTTGTATCACAGAGTTAGCATGGCCCGTTAGCATGAAGATAGCATGTCCTCCTCTTTCCTGGAACACTCAAATCTCATCTGAAGTTTTACCGTCAAACATAACATTGAACAGGGTCCTCCGCAGGCTCACTGGGCCTCCTACCTCCTCGCTGGGCCTCCTACCTCCTCGCTGGGCCTCCTACCTCCTCGCTCGGCCTCCTACCTCCTCGCTCGGCCTCCTACCTCCTCGCTGGGCCTCCTACCTCCTCGCTGGGCCTCCTATCTCCTCGCTGGGCCTCCTACCTCCTCACTGGGCCTCCTACCTCCTCACTGGGCCTCCTACCTCATCACTGGGCTTGGTTTGGCTCCTCTGCAGACTCCTGATCCCTAAAGGAGTCATAGTAGGGGACAAGGCTTCTTCTGTCTTCTCCTCCTCTTCCACTCCCAACAGCTCCTCTTCCTCCTCCTCCTCCTCCTCCTCCTCTTCTTCGTAATCCACGGCTTCAACTTCTGCTTCCGACTCGCTCTCGTCCAACTCTGAGTCTGCACTGCCGTCCTGGCCCTGGTCCCAAGGTACAGAGATGGAGACACTTGGGATGTTTTGGGAGAGGTTAAGGGTCAAGGGTTAAGGGTCAAGGGTTAAAGGTTAAAGGTTAAGGGTCAGGTAATCCTTCCCTTACCTGCTCAGCACTCTCGCTCGGCTTTGCTACTTCCTGCTTTTTACGCTCCCTCTGACGCTGGAAATAAAGAGCATCGTACTGGTTTGTACTGGTTACTGAGACCAAACCAGTTACTATACTGCTCTCATACACTGTACCAATATAGTACTGGCATGAGAGCAGTACCGTCATGGTTTCACAGAGTAAAGGAAGCCATTGACTGGATGTTGGTGAGAGTGTAGGGTGAGAGTTAGGGTGAGGGGTGAGGGGTTACCTTCCTCTTGGCTCTGCGACGCTCCGCTCGCCTTTTGGCCTTATCCTCCTCAATCAGGCCCTCCTCGGCACTTAGCATGTCCTACACACACACACACCACACACACACACACACACACACACCACACACACACACCACACACACACACACACACACACACACACACACACACACACACACACACACACACACACACACACAACACACACACCACACACAGCACACACACACACACACACACACACACACACCTCATTGTAAGGTTTCAGGTGATTAGAAACTAATGAAAACAGTCATGAGTCTAGACCCTGGACACCTTACAGACTGCACCTGTTTCAATGGGACTTCATATCATGAGCAACATGAGGGCTCAGTGAGTTCTTATAGACAAACAATGAGCAACATGGCCTTCAAATGGTTCACAGAATGAGTCAGTAGCATAAGCTCCCATGGGGTCTAGTCTAGTGCACAAAGTCACAGTCCTCAGACATGAAAGGTTGTTCACCTGCGACAGGGAAGCGACCCCCGGATCCACCTTCTCCTCATCCACTGCTTGGACACGAGGACCTGGGAGAGGACACACAGTCAGGACTCCCACGTTGTTGTTAGAGAAGACTCAACATATGTGACTCTCATATACAGTAAGGTCAGATACACGGCATTAAAACACACCAGCGATAGAACACACTAGGTATAGAACACACGAGGAATAGAACACAATAGGGATAGAACACACTAGGGATAGAACACACTAGGGATAGAACACACTGGGGATAGAACACACGAGGGATAGAACACACTGGGGATAGAACACACAAGGGATAGAACACACTGGGGATAGAACACACGAGGGATAGAACACACAAGGGATAGAACACACTAGGGATAGAACACACAAGGGATAGAACACACTAGGGGATAGAACACACTGGGGATAGAACACACGAGGGATAGAACACACTGGGGATAGAACACACTGGGGATAGAACACACGAGGGATAGAACACACTGGGGATAGAACACACTGGGGATAGAACACACGAGGGATAGAACACACTGGGGATAGAACACACTGGGGATAGAACACATGAGGGATAGAACACACTGGGGATAGAACACACTAGGGATAGAACACACTGGGGATAGAACACACAAGGGATAGAACACACAAGGGATAGAACACACTGGGGATAGAACACACAAGGGATAGAACACACTGGGGATAGAACACACGAGGGATAGAACACACAAGGGATAGAACACACGAGGGATAGAACACACAAGGGATAGAACACACTGGGGATAGAACACACAAGGGATAGAACACACTGGGGATAGAACACACGAGGGATAGAACACACAAGGGATAGAACACACGAGGGATAGAACACACAAGGGATAGAACACACTGGGGATAGAACACACGAGGGATAGAACACACTGGGGATAGAACACACAAGGGATAGAACACACTGGGGATAGAACACACAAGGGATAGAACACACAAGGGATAGAACACACTAGGGATAGAACACACAAGGGATAGAACACACGAGGGATAGAACACACAAGGGATAGAACACACTGGGGATAGAACACACAAGGGATAGAACACACGAGGGATAGAACACACTAGGGATAGAACACACTGGGGATAGAACACACGAGGGATAGAACACACTGGGGATAGAACACACAAGGGATTACACAACTGTAACCCTATGTTTTCAATATATTGTCATG
>PIJE02001386.1:111459-137321 GCA_002895965.2 Coryphaenoides rupestris
GTTAGCCTAACCACAGACGACGGTTAGGGTTAGTTTAACCACAGACAGAGTTAGGGTTAGCCTAACCACAGACCACAGATTAGGGTTAGTCTAACCACAGACAGGGTTAGGGTTAGTCTAACCACAGACAGGGTTAGGGTGAGCCTAACCAACCACAGACAGGGTTAGGGTTAGTCTAACCACAGACAGGGTTAGGGTTAGTCTAACCACAGACAGGGTTAGGGTTAGTCTAACCACAGACAGAGTTAGGGTTAGTCTAACCACAGACAGGGTTAGGGTTAGTCTAACCACAGACAGAGTTAGGGTTAGTCTAACCACAGACAGGGTTAAGGTGAGCCTAACCAACCACAGACAGGGTTAGGGTTAGTCTAACCACAGACAGGGTTAGGGGTAGTTTAACCACAGACAGGGTTAGGGTTAGCCTAACCACAGACAGGGTTAGGGTTAGTCTAACCACAGACAGGGTTAGGGTTAGTTTAACCACAGACAGAGTTAGGGTTAGTTTAACCACAGACAGAGTTAGGGTTAGCCTAACCACAGACAGGGTTAGGGTTAGTTTAACCACAGACAGGGTTAGGGTTAGTCTAACCACAGACAGGGTTAGGGTGAGCCTAACCAACCACAGACAGGGTTAGGGTTAGTCTAACCACAGACAGAGTTAGGGTTAGTCTAACCACAGACAGGGTTAGGGTTAGTCTAACCACAGACAGGGTTAGGCTTAGTCTAACCACAGACAGGGTTAGGGTTAGCCTAAGACAGAAATGAGAAATAAACCAACATGCACGTTGGACAACATTGTGAACGGTAAATTGATTGCATTTATATTGGGTTATAGAGTTGTAGGCTTATAGGGTTATCGGGTTATCGGGCTATCAGGTTATAGAGTTCTAGAGTTCTAGGGTTCTAGGGTTCTATTGTTCTACATTGTGCGTGGGTCAGAACGTCTCTAACCCTCTGTTTAGGTACGGTCGTACCTAAACAGAGGGTTAGTTTGAGACAGCACCACGACTAATCATCGTCAAATGTCAATATCCAGTCCTACTATAGCACAGATCTACAAACTACAGATAATACAATATACACAACAAACTACAGATAATACAATATACACAACAAACTACAGATAATACAATATACACAACAAACTACAGATAATACAATATACACAACAAACTACAGATAATACAATATACACAACAAACTACAGATAATACAATATACACAACAAACTACAGATAATACAATATACACAACAAACTACAGATAATACAATATACACAACAAACTACAGTGGTGGTTTGGCTCCAGGGGAATGCTATGTTGATGGTCGAAAACATCCAGGAATCACAACATTCCTTTAAACACTGAACGCTGTGATTAGTGCAGGGTACCCTGATTTAACCTTAACACTAACCCTGTGATTACATTAGTGCAGGGTACCCTGATTTAACCTTAACACTAACCCTGTGATTACATTAGTGCAGGGTACCCTGATTTAAACTTAACACTAACCCTGTGATTACATTAGTGCAGGGTACCCTGATTTAACCTTAACACTAACCCTGTGATTACATTAGTGCAGGGTACCCTGATTTAACCTTAACACTAACCCTGTGATTACATTAGTGCAGGGTACCCTGATTTAAACTTAACACTAACCCTGTGATTACATTAGTGCAGGGTACCCTGATTTAAACTTAACACTAACCCTGTGATTACATTAGTGCAGGGTACCCTGATTTAACCTTAACACTAACCCTGTGATTACATTAGTGCAGGGTACCCTGATTTAACCTTAACACTAACCCTGTGATTACATTAGTGCAGGGTACCCTGATTTAACCTTAACACTAACCCTGTGATTACATTAGTGCAGGGTACCCTGATTTAACCTTAACACTAACCCTGTGATTACATTAGTGCAGGGTACCCTGATTTAACCTTAACACTAACCCTGTGATTACATTAGTGCAGGGTACCCTGATTTAAACTTAACACTAACCCTGTGATTACATTAGTGCAGGGTACCCTGATTTAAACTTAACACTAACCCTGTGATTACATTAGTGCAGGGTACCCTGATTTAACCTTAACACTAACCCTGTGATTACATTAGTGCAGGGTACCCTGATTTAACCTTAACACTAACCCTGTGATTACATTAGTGCAGGGTACCCTGATTTAACCTTAACACTAACCCTGTGATTACATTAGTGCAGGGTACCCTGATTTAACCTTAACACTAACCCTGTGATTACATTAGTGCAGGGTACCCTGATTTAACCTTAACACTAACCCTGTGATTACATTAGTGCAGGGTACCCTGATTTAACCTTAACACCAACACTTAACCCAGAGATCAGTGCAGGGTTCCCTGATTTACCTGATTTCAAGTATAACTAATAATGATGCCTCTCTCGTCTCATACATTTTATACATCCAAATGGGCTTAGTCTGATGACGTTCCAGTTTCCAATAGTAATTAATAATGTCTCATAGTTATTAATAATGAATATATAAGAGTAGGCCTAGATAATGAATGATCAATAATGAGCTGTAAGGTTAGTTCATGTCTGGATGTCCGAACCCGACATTGTACTGACTAATAAACTAACAATATGAAAGCTTATCACACACTAATCACACTATTACAGTGATAATGAGTGATAATGATAAAGCAACAATATGAAAGCTTATCACACTATTACAGTGATAATGAGTGATAATGATAAAGCAACAATATGAAAGCTTATCACACTATTACAGTGATAATGAGTGATAATGAGTGATAATGATAAAGTAACAATATGAAAGCTTATCACACTATTACAGTGATAATGAGTGATAATGATAAAGTAACAATATGAAAGCTTATCACAATATTACAGTGATAATGAGTGATAATGTTAAAGTAACAATATGAAAGCTTATCACAATATTACAGTGATAATGAGTGATAATGATAAAGTAACAATATGAAAGCTTATCACAATATTACAGTGATAATGAGTGATAATGTTAAAGTAACAATATGAAAGTCTATCACACTATTACAGTGATAATGAGTGATAATGTAAAGTAACAATATGAAAGCTTATCACACTATTACAGTGATAATGAGTGATAATGATAAGTAACAATATGAAAGCTTATCACAATATTACAGTGATAATGATGATAATGATAAGTAACAATATGAAAGCTTATCACAATATTACAGTGATAATGAGTGATAATGATAAGTAACAATATGAAAGCTTATCACAATATTACACGTGATAATGAGTGTATATGAGTGCATAATGATAAAGTAACAATATGAAAGCTATCACAATAATTTACAGTGATAATGAGTGATAATGAGTGATAATGAATAAAGTAACAATATGAAAGCTTATCACAAATAATTACAGTGATAATGAGTGATAATGATAAAGTAACAATATGAAAGGCTTATCACAATATTACAGTGTAATGAGTGATAATGTTAAAGTAACAATATGAAAGCTTATCACACTATTACAGTGATAATGAGTGATAATGTTAGTCACAATATGAAAGCTTATCACAATATTACAGTGATAATGAGTGATAATGTTAAAGTAACAATATGAAAGCTTATCACACTATTACAGTGATAATGAGTGATAATGTTAAAGTAACAATATGAAAGCTTATCACAATATTACAGTGATAATGAGTGATAATGAGTGATAATGATAAAGTAACAATATGAAAGCTTATCACAATATTACAGTGATAATGAGTGATAATGTTAAAGTAACAATATGAAAGCTTATCACAATATTACAGTGATAATGAGTGATAATGTTAAAGTAACAATATGAAAGCTTATCACAATATTACAGTGATAATGAGTGATAATGATAAAGTAACAATATGAAAGCTTATCACAATATTACAGTGATAATGAGTGATAATGTTAAAGTAACAATATGAAAGCTTATCACAATATTACAGTGATAATGAGTGATAATGAGTGATAATTAAGTAACAATATGAAAGCTTATCACAATATTACAGTGATAATGAGTGATAATGTTAAAGTAACAATATGAAAGCTTATCACAATATTACAGTGATATATGATAATGAGTGATAATGATAAAGTAACAATATGAAAGCTTATCACAATATTACAGTGATAATGAGTGATAATGATATAAGGTAACATTGAAAGCTTATACCATATTACAGTGATAAGAGTGATAATGTTAAAGTACAATATGAAAGCTTATCACAATATTACAGTGATAATGAGTGATAATGATAAAGTAACAATATGAAAGCTTATCACAATATTACAGTGATAAGAGTGATAATGTTAAAGTAACAATAATGAAAGCTTATCACAATATTACAGTGATAATGAGTGATAATGATAAAGTAACAATATGAAAGCTTATCACAATATTACAGTGATAATGAGTGATAATGACTGATAATGTTAAAGTAACAATATGAAAGCTTATCACAATATTACAGTGATAATGAGTGATAATGATAAAGTAACAATATGAAAGCTTATCACAATATTACAGTGATAATGAGTGATAATGATAATAGTAACAATATGAAAGCTTATCACAATATTACAGTGATCATGAGTGATAATGAAAAAGTATACAAATGAAAGCTTCAAAAGGATAATGAGTGAAATTAAGTAACAATATGAAGCTTATCACAATATTACAGTGATAATGAGTGATAATGTTAAAGTAACAATATGAAAGCTTATCACAATATTACAGTGATAATGAGTGATAATGTTAAAGTAACAATATGAAAGCTTATCACAATATTACAGTGATAATGAGTGATAATGTTAAAGTAACAATATGAAAGCTTATCACAATATTACAGTGATAATGAGTGATAATGAGTGATAATGAGTGAAGCACTTTGGTTGTTCTGACAGCAGACTGATCGCTAACTTTAGTGGTCCACACTTCTACTTTAATACTTTAATGATGATTAAGTGCGATATGTAGTTGTTATATGTCGTTATAATAGTTATATTATAATAGTAATAGTTATATAATAGTCATATTAGTTATAGTAGGTATAATCATCACCGAGCCCCAGCAGTCTGCAGAACCCTCTAATAGTTATAATAGTTACAGTAGTTATATTATATTAGTTATATATAGTATAATAGTTATATCATAATGGTAATAGTTATATTAGTTAGAGTAGGTATAATCCTCACCGAGCCCCAGCAGTCTACAGAACCCTCTGGTAGTTATATTATATTATTATATATTATATTATATTAGTTATAATAGTTATATATAGTTATATTATTATATTATAATAGTTATATAAGGTATATTCTTACCGAGCCCCAACAGTCTACAGAATCCTCTGGTGAACTTCATGACCTCCAACCAGAAGTTAAGTCTCAGATTCTAACGTTTAAAACACAGCGAACACATCGTTACACTTCACATCACCATCATTATAATACTACTACTACTCATACTGCTCAATATACTACTCATAATACGACTAATACGACTAACACTACTACTACTAATACTACATAATATTCAGTCTCGATGCTTCAGTCCGCTTCCTGACAGCTGGAGCCCCGCCTCTTAAAGGCGCAGTCCGCATTTATCATCCATTATCATTCATTAGCATCCATTATAGTTCATTATCATCAATTACCATCGATTAAAATTCCATCACATATATCATCCATTATCATTCAATACCATCCATTATATTCAATGTCATATCATTCAATATCATTATCTATATCATAGCAGGGGCCCCATCCCCTCGGCTCGCCCAGAACCTCCCAGCCCCGCCCCCTCCGGTCCACCAGGCCCAGAACCTCCCAGCCCCGCCCCCTCCGGTCCACCAGGCCCAGAACCTCCCAGCCCCGCCCCCTCCGGTCCACCAGGCCCAGAACCTCCCAGCCCCGCCCCCTCCGGTCCACCAGGCCAGAACCTCCAGCCGCCCCCGGTCCACCAGGCCCAGAACCTCCCATCCCCGCCCCCTCCGGTCCACTAGGCCCAGAACTTCAGGACACAAGAACATCTTCTTCCCCTTCATCAACAAGACCCAGGACCCCCACTGACCCCCGCTGATCCCCACTGACCCTCACTGATCCCGCTAACCCCCACTGACCCCGACCACCTATGGTCACTATACTACACGTTATATTAACATTTAACCCCTAGACTTGTAGGTTTAACCCCACTGACTCCCACACCTCATGGACACTATTGCATTAGGGGTTAGGGTTTAGGGTCTTTTCTTTTCTTTACATTGCACCTCTTTTTAAATAATTTCTATACTATTGCTCTCTGTTCAATGTTCATTGTTCACCAATGTTACTTATCACCCATTATGCCAATTAATTAGCTGGATGTAAGAAATACAGGCTTCTGTTGTCAACTTTTAAAATCCATATTTTGGCTGAAGGTTGACAAGTTAGGCAAGGTGGTAGCAGAAATTGAACTAGGAATTAATTTTATTTATTAAAAAAATACATTACAACACTGATCTGCAAAATCAATCAAGAAATGTCCTCACTACATTTTATAAAAGTTATATGTATTCATAAAACAACGTCTTCAACCTGGAGTGATCCTGAGATAAGAATGTAGTCGTTAGCAGCCATTTTACTGTCTTGAGGGTTAGGGTTCTTGAGGGATGCGATGTGTGGACCTCTAGAGCTCACAGCAGGTTATTGAGGGCCAGAGGTCTCCATGGAGGTCCAGCATGTTGTGTGTGACATGTAATCAGGGAGGCTGACTCTGCTGATATATTTAAGGCTAGACTTAAAACCCACCTATTTACCCTCACCTTTGGCCGCTAGGAGCGCCCCTAACCTTCATGTTGTCTCCATTATCTAGGGTGCTGCTGTGATTGTGACTGGATACCTGGACACCCCACCTGACGGCTACCAGCTTGCTCTCCAGCCAGCACCCCATCATAATATTACTATTTAATTTACTATTTGTATTTTGTCGTTTATAATGTGTTATGCTTTGTTACCCGTTTTTAACGCCCGTATGACACCCGTTGCACTCTGAACCATCCCTGGAAGGAGGGATCCCCACTCTGAGCTCCTCCTCCAGGTTTCTTCCTTGTTAATTAAGGTTAATTAAGGGTAATTAAGGGAGTCGTTTCTTGCCCTTAGAGGAGCGGGGCTAGGGGGGGGGGGGGTCATAAATCACTTTTGGCCCATAATAACCTGGCCTGTAAAGTCCTTTGAGACTGTCTTGTGATGAAGGGCTATACAAATAAAATTGAATTGAATTGAATTGATGTCCAGCATGTTGTGTGTGACATGTGAGGTCCAGCCTGCGATGCTAGCTAGCGACGCTTCAGATCGGACAGGACAGCGAGGGCTGCGTTCCACCCTGGAGAGCCCATCACTCCACCACCTGAGAGATTGGTGAACACACAGTCAATCAATTCATTCTAGATCAATACTATACATACACAGCATATATAGTATATTTGCACTTTCCCTGCAAAACTACAAAGTGATGAGCAAGGGAAACAACATAACAAGGAATAAAGTTAGTTTAAAATAAGAAATACATCCATCAGGTCAGAGTGTTATATTAAATAGATTAACATAAAACAGTGTAACATACAACTATACCATACTACACACTACTTGACTACTAGAAGGTAAACTAAAAAGCTAAGTATTAAGATTTTGATGTTTACATATTGACAAACTATCTCTATATAATATACTGTATATATATATATATATATATATATATATATCAGCTTCTATATAGGTTACATGCAACAAACCATTAGTAAGAGGTGACATATTATCAAACCTGGATGACAGCCGCTGCCACACAAGTAGAGCCCTTTAATAGGTGTGCGGTAGTTTGAGAGGCAGGGCAAAGGTCGTGCCAGGTAGAGCTGGTCCAATGACATCGATCCATGGAAGATATTCTGCAAAGAGCGAGTGCAAATGTATTTCTTTATCTCTTCTGCACTCAGTTACCTTTTCTCAAAGGGCTTTAGTCCACATTCCATCCACCCTCAAGAAAAACAGAAATAGACAAACCAGAAACAAACCATTGTCTTGAGTGTAAGGACTTGTGGGTGTTCAGTTGGGGTTTAGGTTTGGTAGGTTTGCTTCAGATATGTTCCTACCACTTTCACTTTAAAACACTTCCTGGGTCTTTTCTCTGCACACAAGTTTTTAGGTTGCTTTCTTGAATATTTAGATATTTGATGAGGACCCCATTCAACATCAAATTCCATGTTAGACTAATTGTTAGCACACGTCCCTGCTCTCATTACTCACTTTGTAGTCAGTTGTCTTTTTTGTTGCTTTCGTTTACAAATGTAGGAAGTAGAAGTAGTTTTGCATCAAACTCTAGAATGGATATCATTATCACTAATGAATGTCTTAATGCCCCTCAGCTCCAATTACAGCTAAATCAGCACGTTGCCGATAGCTATTAGGGTAGAGGTTGTTTGTATGTTCCATGTCCACCATGCTCCATCTAACCATCATGATATACCCTAACCCTAATCTAACCCTAACCCTAACCCTAATCTTACTCTAACACTAATCTAACCCAACTCTAATGCTAACCCTAACCTAAACCCTAATCTAAACCTAACCCTAATCTAACCGCAACCCGAATCTAAACCTAACTCTCATCTAGCTGAGGGTGGAACTGACGATGAGTTCAGTCAGCGGGAAAGCGGGAAGGAAGTGTGGGATTCAAATCCACTCCTCCAGACGGCAAATGTGAGCTTGTGGAGACAAGCAAAGGAGCTCCAGCACATCATCCTCCACAGAGAAGAAGACCAACCCCTCCGGTGAGCCCAAAGATCCTCTCTAGGTCAGGGGGAGTGAGGACGTCCCGGCCAACCACTGAGCTCTTGAACCCCGGCGCATATCGCTCCACCCAATCAAACACTGACAAGAGGGACAAACACATATAAACTTCAATGAATGCGTTTGGGTTAATCAATGTCTTAATGCCCTGAGAGGAACAAGAGAGAAACTAGCTCAATAATGAGCAAACAATGTTCTTACCAAGATCGGCATATGCTTCTCTGTCCTGATTGGTCCATTCCTTTCCTTCTAGATAGTACGGAGTGTACTGGGTGAAGAGTGACACCACATGGGCCCCAGGGGGCGCTAAAGTAGGATCCAACACAGAGGGGATGGACATCTCCAGCATGGGCCTATCAGACAAAGGAACCCCAACAGTGGATGAAGAAGAGGATGTGTGTTTGTGTGTGACATTAAGTTATATTATGTTACGTAAGAGGATGAACTAGTGTGGACCTTGATGAATGCTTTCCATTGATGGACTCTTTGTAAGCCGTCTCCAGGAGTTCCACACTCTCACAGTTGAGGTGAATGGAGCACTGATGGTGGGGCCCCGGGATCCCATCTGGTGTGGGGGCCGCTACAAAGTTCGGTAGTTTGTCCACAGCAACTGTCCACAGGGAAGGAATGTAGGGTAGGAGGGTTAGGGCTAGGGTAGGAGGGTTAGGGTTAGGGTAGTAGAGGAGGCTACAGTAATAAAGCAGTAAAAAAATGAAGAGTCTAAGAGTAAAGCGTCTTTCTGCGGGAGTCAAGACCCCGTCGAACAAAGACAAGGGAGTCTTTCTGCAGGAGTCAAGACCCCGTCGAACAAAGACAAGGGAGTCTTTCTGCAGGAGTCAAGACCCCGTCGAACAAAGACAAGGGAGTCTTTCTGCAGGAGTCAAGAACCCATGGAACAAAGACAAGGGAGTCTTTCTGCAGGAGTCAAGACCCCGTCGAACAAAGACAAGGGAGTCTTTCTGCAGGAGTCAAGAACCCATGGAACAAAGACAAGGGAGTCTTTCTGCAGGAGTCAAGACCCCATGGAACAAAGACAAGGGAGTCTTTCTGCAGGAGTCAAGAGCCCGCCGAACAAAGACAAGTGAGTCTTTCTGCTGGAGTTTAGACCCGGTCGAACAAAGACAAGGGAGTCTTTCTGCAGGAGTCAAGACACCATGGAACAAAGACAAGGGAGTCTTTCTGCAGGAGTCAAGACCCGGTCGAACAAAGACAAGGGAGTCTTTCTGCAGGAGTCAAGACCCCGTCAAACAAAGACAAGGGAGTCTTTCTGCAGGAGTCAAGACCCCGTTGAACAAAGACAAGGGAGATTTAAAAAATGTAAATGTAAATATAATGTGAGAGGGGGACTCTGGATTTGCCAATTGGTGGTCAAGAAAACTGAAACCATCGCCAATCCACCGCCCTCCAGTCTCTCCACTTCATGGCTCTCTCAGAGACCGGATCATCCTGGAGAACACTGCTATTCCAGCCGCCCTCTCCACGACCTACTCCTTCACCCACACCCCAGACCCTCTGGGTGAGGAGGGGGAACCAGACTCCTCATACCAGGTCCTTCCCCTGGAACACCTGACCAGATCTGCACTTGAACTCCACACTGTGTCTGTTAATCTTTCAATCAAGCTCAACATTACTGTGATCTACGACCACCGGGTCCTCTCTGTGACTTCTTTGATGAGATGGATGCCCTCCTCAGCTGCCCTCCTGAAGATGGCACCACACTTGTCGTTCTGGGTGACTTCAACATCCAGCCAGAGAAGTTACAATCACCTGAATTCATCAACTTTTTTGCTGTAGTGTGTCCCCCAGCATTGATATGATTATAAACATACCGTTGATCTTGGTGACAGGGGAGGTGTAGTCAAATTGATCAATAGCTTTGCTGAACTCCGGAGATAGAGAAGCCTGTTATAAAAGAACATGCAGTTATAGAAGATGTGGCTAGAAGATAGAAGATAATGACTTCATATCAGGCAGGGCCTTCTTTTATCACCTGTGGCGTTAGCTTCTTGAAGGTGACGTGTGGCGTGGCGTTGGACAGAACCACTTTACTGTGGATCTCTACTCCATCCTTCAGAACCACTCCTTTGGCAACACCGTCTGGACCAACCAGGATCTCCTGTACATCCTGTACACTTCAATAACTCAGTGTTTCAGCTAGGGATGCACCGATCCAACTTTTTCAGTCCCGATACCGATACTGATACCTGGGCTTTGGGTATCGGCCGATACCGAGTACCGATCCGATACCATTGTTAAATTAATAAACTGTTTGCCTCACTGTGTGGAAGAGAATGGGATCATTCTTTTGTGCAAGGCAACATCAGGCTTGACTTAAACATTACTTTCCTAACTTTGTAAAACAAAATGTAACAAATTAACAGATATAAATGTACTGAATTGTTATTTATTATTAAAATAATAAATAATCGTGCACCAGCAACTTGAACAAAATATTCAAAATAAACAGGAATCAAAATTCTTGGTAAACATTTAGTGCAAATAGGAATATTCCTAACATTTACATCCCGCCCTGATCAGCCAGCGGCGACTTCGCGCATGCGCGATTCATTTGCACTCTGGACGCGGATAACACCAGAAAAAGTCGCTAGATTTGTCGCAAGTCGCTTTTTTGAAAAAGAGTCGCTAGAGGGTCTGAATACTCGCTAAATATAGAGACGAAGTCGCTAAGTTGGCAACACTGCGTGCTGCGCGTGCTGCTGACGCATGACGTAGTACGCGTCGCACACATAGAATTGAAGTGAATAGATCGGTCCCATGGATCGGCCCCATTGTCTCCGATACCCGATCTAGCTATTTTAGTCATATCGGGGCCGATATCCGATATCAATATCGGATCGGTGCATCCCTAGTTTCAGCCC
Organism: Coryphaenoides rupestris; assembly: GCA_002895965.2. Taxonomy (NCBI): domain Eukaryota; kingdom Metazoa; phylum Chordata; class Actinopteri; order Gadiformes; family Macrouridae; genus Coryphaenoides; species Coryphaenoides rupestris. The sequence continues at coordinate 123,196 of PIJE02001386.1, forward strand.
ACAACCCCATTTATAGGTCATAGAATGATTGCGACACACATTGTTGTTGTTGTTATTATTATTATTATTATTATTATTATTATTATTATTAATAATAATATTCTTATAATGATTATTATAAAGATTATTTTTATAATGATTATTATAATGATTATTATTATGATTATTATTATTGATAGCAAGTGATCCCAAGAGGGTCCACACTCAAGGTTGGGAAACGTGAGGCTCCTTGAGCAGGTCTAAGAATAAAGAAAACAATGTGATATTTAAGTGGCATTTATAACTTGGCTTGAAGTAAAGTCAGTCTTGCCTTTTCAGTGAAGATTGTAGCACCGTGTGAGCGGGCGGAGCTAGCGATGGCCTTGGACACACCTCCCATGCCTCCTTCCACATAACCCCATGACCCCTTCTCCTTCTCCAACTCCCCCATCACGTGGTGCAGGAGCACATACCTTCAAGACATGATGAGCATTGTTCATGAGAAGGTAGATTGTCATGGCATGGTCATAGTTGTGTTCACGTGTCATCATGAGGGCAGTACGTTACATGCTTGGGTGTTGATCTGTACCAACACATTTTAATCACATTGCCTACTGCTTCATGTGCTCACCCGCTGCCGGGGTTATACGGGCTGGTCATGGCTCCGATCACGGCATCGGTAGCCAGCGTTGCCCTCAGCGGCTCGGACTCAAACCACTGGTTAAGGATCTGAAAGGCCACACATCTTTCAGCATCAAGGAACATATTGGTAAGGAAGAAACAACAAGGCTGTGGGTCAGGTTAACAACAAGTTATTACCCACTTTCATTATCGGTGCTGTGATGATCTCATAGAAGTCTGGAATGTTTTTTCCAAGTTTCAAGCCTTTCAACACAAATAGTACACATCAAATGCCACAGTAGTAACCAATAGGTCATCAATAATGGATGAGTATATTATGACAAATTATGCTAATATATTATAGTTGCTGTTTAACGTTACCGTTTAGGAGTCAAGGATAAAAACTTACCACATTTAACAAGAGGCATCAGCGTGGAGGCTGCAGTGAGTCTGGTTCTCAGAGACCCTGAGGTTAAGCCCACGACGTCCACCGGGGGGGCGTCCAGCAGGGGGTGGGCAGCACAGGCAAGCTTATCCAAATATGCGTTAAATTCTCCATAGGCCTGCGGGGGTCGAAATGCATGTAGGAGTGAGTCTGCCACATGGTCTCAAAATACACATTCATGGATAAAATGATGACATTTAATGAAGAATTATAATCCATAAACACAGTACTAATAATGTATGAAATTAGGATCATCATTTATTTAATTATTCGATAATAAAATGTAATTCTTTTTTTAAATACGCCACAGGTATCAAGATGCTAAATTAATATAAAAAGTTAGCAAAGTGGTCGCAGACTTGTGGAACCCATTGTAACGAAAGATATACTATGGACATATAAAAAGTAAATGATGGTGTCATTCATACGCTATATGAAAAAAATTATCTGAATGTAATGTAAATAACATAAATAACTAAAATGCATTTGTATGGGCAGAATACATAGTTGTCCTAGTTTAGTAAGTGATGAAGAAGTCTATTCATGATGAGTAGGTCTTTGTTGATTTTCCATTTGTTTTGTTTGTATATCCACCAAGAAATTACATAATTTCACCCTGAAAAGGGCTATGGACAATAATCCTGCAACTATGGTGTATTACCATAACAATATGATATGGATGAACAACAATAGACCCTCTGCCACCAACCATGGCGTCTTTCCATGAAAACTTTCCAATCTCCTTCTGGTTCATGGCCAGGTCTGACCCCAGGGTCAGGGAGCGCGGAGGGGCCCCCCCCACCCCCTCTTCCAGTATGGGCGTGAAGGCATGCGGGTTCCTCATGTAGATCTTAAGTCCGTGTTTCTACACACACACACACACACACACACACACACACACACACACACACACACACACACACACACACACACACACACACACACACACACACACACACACACACACACACACACACACACACACACACACACACACACACACACACGAGAATATCACATCCAGGAGCAAACAAATTAGCTTTTGTGGTAAGACGATTATTATTATTGTTATTGTTGTTGATGTTGCTATTATATAAGTGCTTTCTATTTTAAAAATACGTATAATCCATTGAAAATATATAGACCTTTATATAAACAAATATATATGTATAGATAAATAAATAAACAAAAATGCCCTAAATGTAAAGATGTGTAACGCATATCCAATTGAAAGGAATTAAGCTGAAACACATAAATACGTAATACACATAAAAAGAAAAAAGCCTCTTGAGCTTAACCAAAGGTATAAAGGGCAGAGCGTTAAGAGACAACATTCTGCTGATCTGGTTGAAAGCGTTGCAGTGTCAGCGGTTACCTTGAGCTCCAGCTCCTCATAGATGTGGGGTCTGAACAAACTGAGCAGGTATGAGCACCTAGAGAAGTGAAACCCTGGGAGGACACATTCAAATAATGTTACACCCTGGTTAGAAACATGGAATTATTTTCTAACAATTTTATTTGTTTCAAAATGATTTCGTTTGTTTGTTTTGCTGACTGAATATCTTGTCTATATTTTTTATATTTCCCTTAAGCTTAGACTTACTGTAAATTTGTACATTTGTTATTTTATTTTTATTATTCTATTGTTTATTTCTCTTTACTATTACTAACCCTAACTTCCCTGACCCTAACCCCCTAACCCTCACTCACCCTGACCCTAACCCTCACTCACCCTCACCCTAACCCCTTAACTCTAACCTAGCCCTAACCCTCAAACTGACCTTAACCCCCTAACCCTAAACCTAAACAAACTCTCAACCCTGACCCTAACCCTAAAGGTGGTTTAGGGTAAGCCTAACCTAACCTAACCCCATAACATAAGCCTGACCCTAACCCTAGAGGGGGTTGAGGGTAAGCCTAACATAACCCCAGCACATAACCCTGACCCTAACCCTAGAGGGGGTTGAGGGTAAGCCTAACCTAACCCCAGCACATAACCCTGACCCTAGAGGGGGTCGAGGGTAAGCCTAACCTAACCCCAGCACATAACCCTGACCCTAACCCTAGAGGGGGTTGAGGGTAAGCCTAACCTAACCCCAGCACATAACCCTGACCCTAGAGGGGGTTGAGGGTAAGCCTAACCTAACCCCAGCACATAACCCTGACCCTAGAGGGGGTTGAGGGTAAGCCTAACCTAACCCCAGCACATAACCCTGACCCTAGAGGGGGTTGAGGGTAAGCCTAACCTAACCCCAGCACATAACCCTGACCCTCCAGCTCACCGGGGAACAGCTCCTCTGTGACGGCTGCGCCCCCCAACACATGACGGCGCTCCAGGACTGCGGTCTGCAGACCTCCTCTCTGCAGATATGCAGCCTGCATGGAAATCAGTCCAATGAATGAAGGACGTCTGTTGGCCAAATACTTGAAGGAGACTATTTGTTGTTTATTTTACTTACGGCCACCAATCCGTTGTGTCCTGGATGGAAGTATTGGTCATATGGAAAGACATCAGGACATTGGCAGGTATTTCCATAAAGTATCAACTCATAACACTTTAGGATGCATTAGTTTCACGTCATATTGACAGATATCAATATCATTATATATTATATACAATATACTAATTACAATAGACCGACAGAAGAAATGTTGCTGCATCTTTGAAACAATCTCATCGAGATCTTTGAATATTATGTCACAGCATCCAAAGTTCTCTCACATATCTCACCTCCTCCGATCACCAGCGCGTCGTACTGAGATCTGAGCTCCGTGTGGAGTCTTCTTCTGCTGAGACTCACCCCGACCGGACTGAGACTCATCCCCACCGGACTGAGTCTCATCCCGACCGGACTGAGACTCACCCCGGTCAGCCTGCTGCGCCTCCACGCGGCTCCCGCCGAGACAAACATGACAGGAATGCGTTCCTGACGCAAGAGCTGCTGAGATCCACAAGGATCAGATCCACAGGTTATGCAAGGGTTCGAGTCCCACGGTGCAGGAGATCAGGAGCAGATCCTGCAGGCTGAGATTATAGTTCAAGTCTGGAGGGTCGTCACCTCCTCCAGCAGGACGCTGACTCTCCTCACACTCGTGTTGAGTCGTTCAGAAAGACTCGTTCAGAACTGAATCACTGACTGAAGAGATCCGCTCAGTTCTCAGTTCAGTTCCAGTGTTGCCGACTCCTCAGTAAGGAAGGCAGCTATTGGCTGTCCTAGAAGTCGCTAGAAGTAGCTAAATGACGTCATCACCTACTTTGCATAATTGGCCATGTGCTGAGCATGTAATGGACGCCACAGGTAAAGAAGAACGTCTTGGAAGAGACAGAAAGTGAGTAAAAAACACCCTAAATATGTTTACAACTACAAATGAACTTTTTTTTTAATGTCACAATTCCAACCCTCCTCCTTTATCCGGCTTGGGACCAAAAGAGACTCTGGCGTTCTTACTTAGGTTGTTTCTTTAGTTTTTTTTTTACATTTATTTAAAAAAAGGGTTAGGGGTTGGGTTGGGGTTAGTGTTAGGGTTAGGGGTTAGGGTTAGGGTTATTGCTAATTGATTTTTGTTGGTGATGTCAAGCTCAAGAGATACTTTGGAGAAAAGCAGAGCGGAAAAATGGAAAGTCGGAGTGGATGTTTTTTTCCCTTTGAGCGGGAGCGGTACTAGAGCGGAGCGAGGACGCGCATGATGAGCGCCTGAACGGAACGCGCGCACAACCTCGTGAATGTTGAGCGGAGTTTCAAGTCGCTCCGCTCCACTCACATGCTCTGTCTCCTAACACCTCCAACCTCGCCCCGCCCCCCTGCTAAACTTCATCCCCTTCTCCAGCCAATTGAGCCATTTGGTATATGTGCTTTCGTGTTTCTGTTCACCACGTTGGCAAGATTACATGTATTTTAAACACTTGTTAGGGCTGTCAAAGTGAACGCCTTATTAAGGATCAATAACGCTTAAGGGGGGGGCCGTCCGTTTCTTTTTATTTCATTAATATATTTATTTATTGTAATTAAATGGATGCTGCTTATATTTCCGTGGGAACTTGGGATTAATCGCGAGGAATCTTTTATTTTCAGGACAGAACGTGCCCGTTATGCAACGTACATTACGCCAATTTGGCCCAGCACATGATCCGCTCCCACAAGGTCACCAATGTGGAGGAGCGGGTCCTGCTGCTGCGCTACTCCAGCGGAAGGTGACATTAAAATGCAATGACTAACTTTGTATCTATTAATGTCACTGTTGTTGCTATACGACTTTATGTGATGTTTTTCATAGGGAGGCCGGAGTTCTGACTTGTCCAGTCTGCGACAGGTCTAACCTTAGTAGACTGGACAAGTATCTCCTCGAGGTGCACGTCCTCCCGAAGGAGGCAAGTGATTTTCTCTTTTCTCTTTTCGACCTGCGTGCACCACCACAACACTTATTAACCCTAACCCTAATAACGACGACGACGACTGTGCAGTTAACTGTCTTTATAGGACATCGACGGCATGGTCGTCATGGCGAAGCGTCACGTGATTGTGGGCAAGCTCCGCCAGCTGCGGGAGTCGCATCCGGACATGCCAATGGTGTCCTCTCTGGATGTGACTCCCCAGCTTTGCCCACAATCACGTGACCTGACGCTCCAGTGCCAGATGCCTGCCCAGAGGCCACCGCCTCTGCGCCAGACGCCACCGCCTCTGCGGCTCTGCGCCAGACGCCACCGCCTCTGCGCCAGTCGCTGTTTAGGACTTGGCAGCAGCCTTCCCCCCAGTCGCCCGTCATCTCCGGTAAGTGTATTTTACAGAATTACATTACAAAACCCTTATTAAAAGCTCATTGCATAGGTTTCCTGATGGATTGAGCCTGTTCTCTAACCCAAAAATACTTAAAGATCCCATACCACACCTATTTCATTCATTTTTTTAGAATCATTGATCGAGTTTATTTGAACATTATTTGTGTTGGAAATGTCTTGGATGGCTTATTTCAAGCTATTCTAGCATGTCTGAAAAGCCTGGTAGAAAAGACGACTGCTTTTCTCATGAATATTTAATGTGTTAATGAGCTTTGCTCTGATTGGATCGCTGTTCTCATGAATATTAAATATTAAAAGGTTGCTTTGCTCTGATTGGTTCAGCTGTGGATGACAAAGCAGCTGTCAACATGCTTACCGTGCCACAGCACATCATCGTCTTCGAAATGCACCGAACACAGCGAACTCAGCGCTAATCTGGTTCCATAGTGTTTTGGTATTTCTCCAAAAATAAATTGCAACCATTTCTCCCTCAGAAATGGTTGAATTTCTGTGGGTGGTTACGAACCAACCAAGTGGGCAGGACCATGAATAATAATTTGTCAACGCTACGTAGGGCTGGGCGATATGGACCAAAAGTCATATCCCGATATATTTAGGTTGAATATCGATATACGATATATATCCCGATATTTTTTCCGCAAAGTGAGAGCTGTGAAATGAAATGTTCAGTCAAAATCAAAGCCAAATGCGAGTAGTTTTATTGAAAACTCACTATAAAATGTAAACATAAACACTGTATAACAAAGCTCCGTAAGGTACACATTTAAATAAAAAAAAATATCAAATAAAATTAGCCTATAAAATAAAATAGGTCAATCTTTTTCTGAGGGCAGCATTTATATATAAAGAGATAACAAAATAAAGTGCTCAGTTTAAGAAAAACGTTTTTAAACATCAGCTTGAGATTACCTGATTTCTTTTTGTTAACCTGTAAACAAGCTTATCTGACAAACAGTCATCAACCAAGACTATCAACCTCAACTAAACCTATTGTTCTTTGTACGGGCTTGTAGCCTGTTGGCTTCCCCCCTTCGTTCATTATCTGCCACTGTGGGTGCCACGTAGATAGCAACAAGATTCGCGAGGTTGCACTTCCAACCACTGGGCTGCAATGGCTGTGTGTGTTGCTCCGTCTGAATAGTTTGTATCCGAACCCATCGTCCAAGCTGACTGGAGCACTGCTTTGGTCTGTTCTACCAACCCAAGGGGCTCATCCCCCCGCACGCTTCGCGCAGATCGTTCTGTTGCTTCTCTCCATCAGTCTTGCCGGTAGTGATCCCTTCCCCCTCAGCCGCCTCCCCCCTCCCCCCTCTGGTGCATGAAAGAGTACAGGGCGGGGCCGCCGAGCGGCGCGGAGGCCGGGGCGCGTGGATAGGGCCAAGTGCAGAGAGCTCCGATCAGCGGCTTGCCTGAAGCAAGTATTACAGCGCAAATTTCAACTATATCGATATATGCGATATGGTCTAATTCCATATCTTATTTAAAAATATATCGATATATCTTAAATATCGATATATCGCCCAGCCCTAACGCTACGTAGCACTGGCGGCTTATCCAGATTGGCTCAATTTTTCTGCCTTTTTCCTTTCATTGGCTATTGCATACAGCAGACAAACTGCATAGATTTCAAACTTACCACAGGTCACAAACTCATTCTGACCCATGTTATTTAACAAACAATAGGAAAAATGGAATTTTAATGGCATGGGATCTTTAATTCTTCCTTTTCTTGTGTTAGATCATGGCTACTCCCACCCTCCCCGCCCACTCCAACCTCATTCCCTCTACCTCCACCCCTCCTCCTCCTCCTCCTCCTCCTCCTCCTCCTCCTCCTCCTCCCGCTCCCCAATCGCATCTCCCAGCTCCTCGTCCCGTTCCCTATCCCCAAATCCCTACAATGTCAACCCACATCACTCCGTCAGCCCTGTGAACCCCTGTAGCCCCTACCTCGTCAGCCCCCTGTCCCCCGGCACCCACCTCCCCCTGTACTGCCCCCCTCCCAGTCCCCACTGCCACTCCTCTCCCGCTCCAACCTCCGCCGCATCGAGGGGTGACCTGGACAAGGCCACCTGGACAGCCGACTGGTCCCGGGCAGTTGTGTGGGTGAGTTCCATGTCATAGATAATGTCGTACACTGTCATTATGAGGTATCGTGTGTAGATCGTATAGAAGTACAGTTCTTGCATAACCCCGTTGTCTTTCATTCAGGTGCGCGAACACAAGACTGACATGAAATTGGCCCTCCTGAAGGAGGAGTACGGCTGGATGGACCAGCTGACCGCTGTCCATTCAGCCGCCCCCGGCAGGGCCTGTGACCTGGTTTTCCAGGCCAGGGGACGGGCCCTGCCGTGGATGAGGCCACTGGTTTCCAGTGCGCCTGGGAGGATGCCGGCATGGCCGGGTCGGTCTCCTTCCAGGCTATTCGTCACGCTGTTGCGATGCAGGTAATTAGTCTTGTTGTTGTTGTTGTTGTTTTAAAATTAAGAAGTTTGCGTTTGCATATGCATGATGGAATTATTTTATAATCAAAACCTAATGTTTTCTGTTCATCAAAGGCCAAGCAACAGTTGACACAGCAGAGCACGGGCAGGTGGCAGAGGCCATGTGCCACTCTGCTTCCACCTCCAACCGGTTCTACGTCGCGCTCCCGGACGACAGTCAGGCATTCAAAGTCCGGGAGCTGCGAATGAAGGCCCTGGTTTAGAGCAGGCCAGCCCTCCACCGAGAGCTCTGACGACGAGCCTGGTGACGCAGCGGAGGTGGCAACCTCAACCGCTGTCAATCTCTTGATAGTAGTAGCAGCAGCAGCAGCAGCAGCAGCAGCAGAAAGGAGGAGGAGGAGCAGGAGGAGGAGGAGAGGAGGAGCAGCAGGAGGAGGAGGAGGAGGAGGAGCAGCAGCAGCCGGAGCAGGAGCAGCAGCAGCAGCAGCAGCAAGGAGGAGGAGCAGCAGCAGCAGCAGCAGCAGGAGGAGGAGGAGGAGGAGGAGGAGGAGGAGGAGGAGGAGGGGGAGCTGGAGGCAGGAGCAGCAGCAGCCGGAGCAGGAGCAGCAGCAGCAGGAGGAGGAGGAGGAGGAGGAGGAGGTGGAGGTGAGGAAACTGCTCAATCTAATGAAATACCCTGAAGTCATCCTACATAGGTTTCCCGACGGATACAATAAAGGCCTGGTCATGAAGGGAACAATAGTTGATGAGGATTTGTTCTTCCGGCTGGCACGTTTGGCTAACATTTTTGTGATCTTTTGTTTTCTGCCTGAACACACAGATGGAGCAGGAGCAACCGCAGATGCCATCAATGAACCCCTCGGTTAGGGTCAAGAGACTCCATTTTTGAGCCCCTACCCTAACCCACCACAAGTTTGTTTGTTCAAAGCAATAACATAGTTTGTTTGTTTAAAACAGTTTGTTTGTTCAAAGTAGGGATGCACCGATACCAGTATTCGGTATCGGTCCGATACTGTGCTCATGTACTCGTACTCGTTAAACTACTCCGATACAACCGCACCGATACCACTTTGGCAACGCAACGTTAACCTTGTAATATTCTTTAGCCCAAGGAATATTGAAATAAAGAGATGCAACCGAGTTGTCGTTTATGGATGCTTTAATAGAAACTGAGCATGGTACCGAGCATGGGCGTAGAATTTAGTGGGACGCTGGGGACATGTCCCCACCAATTAACGGGAAGAACCGGAGAGAGAGAGAGAGAGAGAGAGAGAGAGAGAGGGATACGGGGGCTGCATTTGACTCACCCTATTTGAAGAGGAAGGCCATTCTCCTCTCTCTCATCCCGGCAAAACGCTCAATATCCATGTCATATAATTGTCCACTGGACTTCAGATCATCCACAACAGAGGACTCCATTGATATCTTTGCCAAGTGTCCAAGCCTCTCCTGTCCACATGTATTCCTCAAATAAGTTGTTATCCTCTTTAAACAGGAAAAGGAGCGCTCTGCAGATGTGCTGGTAGCTGGTATTGTGAGCATAAGCTGTTTGTAGACCTCGGACAGCGTTGTCTGTAATTCATCTTTAATAAGCAGATCTATCAGCTCTCCTGGTGGTTTGTGGAACAACTTGTTGTTGTAGACTGTGTGCAACTCGTTCCTCAACTTCTGCTCATCAAAGGTACGTTCTGAACAGCTGAGCCAAATCAGCGCTGGGGAACGCAGTGGGGTTGCAGAAGGATGGAAACGATCAAAAACAGAGGTTCTCCATGTCTCCAAATCTTTCGCTCATGTGCAATATAATGCCATCAACAATCTCGAAGTACAGACGTCGGAAAGAAACAAAAGGGCCTGTGTCTTCCTCCTCCTCTTCCTCATGGTTGACCCCCTGCTCCAGGTCATCCCAGCCACGGCGACGGCGTTTGCGTCTGTTTGGAGGCATGCCCACTGCCTGGACTGCTTCATCATAAATGCCACGGAACGTGTCATCACGTCTTATGGCTCTGAGAGCACTGATAGTGCTGTTGATCCGATTGTGGCTTTTCCTGATGTCAAGCGTCTTGCTCTGCAGTACCTGGAAGAGAGGCTCTGTAAGGCCGAATATGGACTGAAACACCCCGAGCAGAAAAACAAACTCAAAATCTTCCAGTTTCTGCTTCAAGGCAGCGCTCTTTATCCCATCCTGGCTCTGTCATTATCCGGTCAAAGGCCATGCAGAGTGATCTGCGTCCTTCATGGATGGCGTGAACAGCCCGACTTTTAAAATTCCATCTGACAGCACACCCCCAGGAATACGCACTGCCCGGTCAACCTCAGAGAGTAATGCTGTTCTCTTACATGAACGTGAGAAAAAGTTATGAAAGGCGTCAAGATTGGCAAAAAATAGTTTGGCCGCTTGAATGTTATTAGTGCCTTGTGCCAAAACTAGATTCAACTTATGGGCGTAACAATGGATGAATAATGCATGAGGACAGGATGACTTCACTAACGCCTGTACTCCACGACGCTGCCCACTCATGCAACTTGCTCCATCGTAGGTCTGGCAAATGAGTTTCGTGGCGGGACTATATTTGTCGATGGCTCTCATCGCTACTGTTGTGATGGACCTTGCATCTCTGTCTGAGCTGACATCAAAAAAGCCAATAAATCGTTCACATGGTGTGCCTTTCTCATTTACATATCTGATAATAACAGTGAGTTGGCACTTGTTGGAAATATCTGAAGTGTCATCCACTTCCACCGCTATAAAAGGACACATGCTTATTTCCTTGTCAATCTCATGTTGAATCACACGAGCGATACTTTCAATAATGTCATTTTGGATGGTGTTTGACATACCGCTGAAGACAGTGGATGATCCCAGGTGCTCTGCGAGTGCTGTGTCAAACTCCGCAAATGCGTGCAGCGGCTCCACAATGTTCCCCCTGTTTGAACTGCTAGCGGATTCATCATGGCCCCTAAATGCCTGCTCCTGGCGTGCAAGGTACAGGGCTGCTATGATGACTTTCCTCAGAATATCCCGGTTCTTCCTGACCTGGTCATTACGCCTCCTCACGCTTATAACTGCTGCTTGGTCCAGAGCCTCGTCAATCCTGATGCGCCCAAACAACTTCAGTTTCACAGAGGAATCAATGTGATTTTTTGATTTCCCATGTCTCTCTATAGCCCGAGCCAAGTTGGCTAAGTCACTGAAGCCCGTTGTGGCCCACGGGTTGTTGAGAGAGCGGGAGGTTTCCCGGTCAAAAAGCAGACAAGGCCAACAAAACAGCCGCTTAAGGTTGGCACCGCCAGCTAGCCACTCCGTTCGCACGTAGTTATCCTCACAGAAAGTCCGTGTCCCACCTTTTTTTCTGCCTTGCTGTAAATCCAGTTGTGGAGTGGGCCTCCCATCTGATTTTATCTTCAGTTGTTGCTGAAATGGCAATTTTGTGAAGTTGTTTTTCACCAAATAATCCAAATCGCCGCCCTCCATTGCTGCAACGATGTGAATTAGCTATAGCAACAGTGGAAAACTACAATGTTAGCTAGCTGTCCCGTGTACTGTCCCGCCCGCTGTTGACTTGTTTTGAGTGACGTGTGTCCACCGTGTGTCATGTACTGTGATTTGATTGGTATGAAGCCAGAGACAGGTGGCTTCCCTTGACAGTTCTTTTTACAAAGACCTGACCATTCGCAGTCAAAGCAGTCCCATGACGTAGCCCTATCTGATTGGTCAATTCTTTTTATTTTTTTAATGAAAGGATGCCAACTTCACTTGGCTTCCTCCCCATAGACTTAACATGATTGCTTCTCTGCTACCGCAGGAACGCGATACGCTCATTCACCTCAAGTGCAGCGGCGCTGTTTCTCATGAGAAACGGGGAAGACAGCCGCAGCAACATGTCATGTAATACAAATGCAGAACACAGAACGAGACAACGAAAATGTTTCAATGCTTTTATTAAAATCACAATGATAGTTTGTGAAAATGGGGGAAGCATGGCTTCCCTTGGCATCCAGGAGAAAACACCACTGGATACGAGTACTTAATAAAACCATTACAGTTCTAATGACTTTGAAAACATGTTATTTTTTGCCTGGGGGGGGGTGCTCCGTTAATTTGCGGTTCTGATGGGGGGGGGGGTTCTCCGTTAATTGGTGGGGACATGTCCCCAGCGTCCCCACTAAATTCTACGCCCATGCTCGGTACCATGCTCAGTTTCTATTAAACATCCATAAACGACAACTCGGTTGCATCTCTTTATTTCAATATTCCTTGGCTAAAGAATATTACAAGGTTAACGTTGCGTTGCCAAAGTGGTATCGGTGCGGTTGTATCGGAGTAGTTTAACGAGTACGAGTACATGAGCACAGTATCGGACCGATACCGAATACTGGTATCGGTGCATCCCTACTTTGAACAAACAAACTGTTTTAAACAAACAAACTATGTTATTGCTTTGAACAAACAAACTTGTGGTGGGTTAGGGTAGGGGCTCAAAAATGGAGTCTCTTGACCCTAACCGAGGGGTTCATTGATGGCATCTGCGGTTGCTCCTGCTCCATCTGTGTGTTCAGGCAGAAAACAAAAGATCACAAAAATGTTAGCCAAACGTGCCAGCCGGAAGAACAAATCCTCATCAACTATTGTTCCCTTCATGACCAGGCCTTTATTGTATCCGTCGGGAAACCTATGTAGGATGACTTCAGGGTATTTCATTAGATTGAGCAGTTTCCTCACCTCCACCTCCTCCTCCTCCTCCTCCTCCTCCTCCTGCTCCGGCTGCTGCTGCTCCTGCTCCAGCTCCCCCTCCTCCTCCTCCTCCTCCTCCTCCTCCTCCTCCTCCTGCTGCTGCTGCTGCTGCTGCTCCTCCTCCTTGCTGCTGCTGCTGCTGCTGCTGCTCCTGCTCCGGCTGCTGCTGCTCCTCCTCCTCCTCCTCCTCCTGCTGCTCCTCCTCCTCCTCCTCCTCCTCCTCCTCCTGCTCCTCCTCCTCCTTTCTGCTGCTGCTGCTGCTGCTGCTGCTGCTACTACTATCAAGAGATGACAGCGGTTGAGGTTGCCACCTCCGCTGCGTCACAGGCTCGTCGTCAGAGCTCTCGGTGGAGGGCTGGGCCTGCTCTAACAGGGCCTTCATTCGCAGCTCCCGGACTTTGAATGCCTGACTGTCGTCCGGGAGCGCGACGTAGAACCGGTTGGAGGTGGAAGCAGAGTGGCACATGGCCTCTGCCACCTGCCCGTGCTCTGCTGTGTCAACTGTTGCTTGGCCTTTGATGAACAGAAAACATTAGGTTTTGATTATAAAATAATTCCATCATGCATATGCAAACGCAAACTTCTTAATTTTAAACAACAACAACAACAACAAGACTAATTACCTGCATCGCAACAGCGTGACGAATAGCCTGGAAGGAGACCGACCCGGCCATGCCGGCATCCTCCCAGGCGCACTGGAACCAGTGCCTCATCCACGGCAGGGCCCGTCCCCTGGCCTGGAAAACCAGGTCACAGGCCCTGCCGGGGGCGGCTGAATGGACAGCGGTCAGCTGGTCCATCCAGCCGTACTCCTCCTTCAGGAGGGCCAATTTCATGTCAGTCTTGTGTTCGCGCACCTGAATGAAAGACAACGGGGTTATGCAAGAACTGTACTTCTATACGATCTACACACGATACCTCATAATGACAGTGTACGACATTATCTATGACATGGAACTCACCCACACAACTGCCCGGGACCAGTCGGCTGTCCAGGTGGCCTTGTCCAGGTCACCCCTCGATGCGGCGGAGGTTGGAGCGGGAGAGGAGTGGCAGTGGGGACTGGGAGGGGGGCAGTACAGGGGGAGGTGGGTGCCGGGGGATCAGGAA
>PIJE02001387.1:2500-5000 GCA_002895965.2 Coryphaenoides rupestris
GTTCTTAACTCGGACGGATGGATAACCGGTCGCTTGACTGTAAAAACCGCTTTGTTTTGCTGCAGAAACCCAAACCCACGCACAGCTGTCTCCCCCGGCAACAGGGGAGCGAGGAGTCATGGAGGACACGGGTGAAGACGGAACAGGAGCTTCCATTGATGGCCGCTGACATTGACACACGCGGGCACTTGTCGGCAAATAGTCGGGGAATTAAGAATGAATTAAGAAATTAATGATTACCCTGCCGTGCAAATTAAGGATTCACCCTTTATGTGAACGAATGACTCACCCTGCCTGTATATAAATTAATGATTCACCCTGAGTCCAGAGTTGAATGATTTACGCGGTGTGTGTACATGAAGGGTGTGTAAATGACAATTTAAGGACAGGCATTGCTTCGGGCACCCAGGACCCAAAGCTCCGTAGCATTTGTTTGAACAGCGTGGACGGACACACACACACACACAGATACACACACACACACAGATACACACACACAGATACACACACACACACAGATAGACACACACAGACATGAAGACACACCCACAACCATCTGAACAAACAAACACTCTCACACACACACACACACACACACACACACACACACACACACACACACACACACACACACACACACACACACACACACACACATGCACGTACGTGTGTATGGGCATAAAATAAAATACAATAAAATAAATCTGCCAGGCCGTGGAGCAGATCAAATCAATTGGCCATAATGGCAGCCGTGATCACTACGGGCTGCCGTCGTTTGCTCAAATGAGGAGTGAGAGTGTCTGCCATATTGAGTTGGATTAGCCACCGGAACACAGTAGCCTGCAGCCTCAGCAGCTGGGGGAGAGAGACACAGAGAGACACAGAGAGAGACAGAGAGAGAGAGAGAGAGAGAGAGAGGCACCGTGAAAGGGAAAAGGAGGAGGGGAGGAGAGAGAACAGACAAACATGGCCTGGTTAGGAAATCAATGTCAAACTTTCATTAGCAAAGTCAACAATGTAAATATATCGGCTAATCACTGCGGGGTCAGCAGCACCATCAGGCCTGGAGGTGGGGGGGGGTGGAGGGAGGGGGGGTGGAGGGAGGGGGGGGGGGGGGGGGGGGGGGGTGTGGCCTGGGCTACCCGCCCCCCCCGCCCCCCCCCTGAGGGGAGCACATCACCTAGCGTGGAGGGTTTGACTGTAGCGCTACGGAGCTCAGGAGCTAATCGTTTCTGCACAGACACACTCACACACACACACACATGCATGCACACACTCAAACACACACACACGCACACACACATGCATGCACACGTGCACACACGGCACACACACACATGCATACACACAAAACACACATACACACATGCATGCACACACACACACACACACACACACACACACACATGCATGCACACACAAACACACACACACACATGCATGCACACACAAACACACACACACACATGCATACGTGCACACACACACACACATAAGGCACAGACACACACACACGCACAACACACACACACAGACACACATGCATGCACACGTGCACACACGCACCACACACACATGGCACACACACAAACGCACACACACACATAGAACACACACGCATGCATGAACACACACACACAGACACACACACACCATGCACACACACACACACACAACACAACACACCACATAGGACAGACACACAGCACAGCACACACATGCACACCACACCACCACACACACATGTTTTGGGTTGAATTGGGGGGAGGAGGGAAATCTATTGGAGAACACATATCGCCCGAGGCCCGAACGCACACCCAGCAATATCCCCCAGCATATTGTGCAGAAGAGGAAGAATGGACCAATTGACGCTTCTGGGCCCCTCTGTGCCAGATGTGCGTGAACGAAAAGAAAACCAAAAAAAACACCTGTCTATGACCCAGTGGAGAGAAGATGGATTGCCTTCCGTTACATCAAGACCCTGAGCGATGGAGGGACCGGTCGAAGAGCCAGCGTCAACGAAACCGGGAAAGAAAAAACACACGGAGCCACACTAAGTCATCGTGACGAAATATGATTTAATCTCCGAACCTCGCGAAGCATTTCTTTGAGTCACGCCCGGCTCCTTCCACGACCACGCGGCGTCGTCGTCGTCGTCGTCCATCGCCGCCGCGCGGTAATTAATCGCACCGCGCTCGTTAATTGAAATGATGTATGCTAGTCATTTGTTTCCGTTGATCCCTGAGCTATTAGCGTGTGAGCGGCGTAACTGTACGACTAATTAGCGCGGGAGCCGCTCGCTTCTGAAAATAATCGGCCTGTAATTAATGTGTCAGCACCGCGCCGGAGTGTGTGTGTGTGTGTGTTCGTGTGTGTGTGCTGTGTGTGTGTGTGTGCGTGTGTTCGTGTGTGTGTGTGCGTGTTCGTGTGTGTGTGTTCGCGTGTGTGTGTGTGTGTGTGGTGTGACATTTATGAGGAATATCGCTGCTGGTTATGTAAT
>PIJE02001387.1:10000-22500 GCA_002895965.2 Coryphaenoides rupestris
GAGAGAGGGTAGGGAGAGGGAGGGAGGAGAGAGAGTAGGGAGAGAGAGAGGAGGGGGAGAGAGGAGGGAGAGAGAGAGGGGAGAGAGGGAGGGGAGAGAGAGAGGGGGAGAGAGGGAGAGGAGAGAGAGAGGTAGGGAGAGAGAGGGGGAGAGAGAGAGGTGGGGAGAGGGAGAGGAGAGGGAGGGAGAGAGAGGGAGAGAGGGAGGGGGGGAGAGAGGGGAGAAGGGAAGGGGGTAGGGGGGAGAGAGGCAGGGGGGAGAGAGGGAGAGAGAGGAAGAGGGGGTGAAATCAGATCTAGAAGAGGATGATGGGAGCTCTATTGGCAGTAACTGGGCTGCTGGTTTGTTGTTGTTGTTGTTGTTGTGCTCGTGGTCTCTGAGGAAGCGGCTGAGTCCGGTTGTTTGTCATCGGGAGATGTGTGTCTCTTTTAAATGTGACACATTTGGAAAAAATGTAATTAATTAACTAATTAATTAATTAATTAATTTAATTATTTATATAAAAAAATACAAAACACAATAAAATAGAAAATAGTGTCAGATATTTATAAACAAATATATGCGCACAACAAATACACTAATAATTTGATGCGGACATATTACGGTCTGTACAAAAAAGAGAAAGAATAAAAATAAAGCGAATAAAAATATAAATGTGGTTATTTCTAAATAGAAACACATGGAGTGACCGGAGCAGCGGTACAGTAATGCTCTTTCAAACACAACTCATCCATCTGCCGGAAGGTTCTGACTTCTAAAGTCATACTGCGGCATTATCTCCGTTAAATTAATAGTCGCATACTCTCCATCATGTGCTATATTATTATTATTAATATCATGTTATCTCTAAATATTACCTGTAATACTACCTCTCATCTCCTCTCATCATCATGTGCTATTTTATTATTATTATTAATATCATGTTATCTCTAAATATTACCTGTAATACTACCTCTCATCTCCTCTCATCATCATGTGCAATATTCTTAATGTCATGTCCATTACCTCTCCTACATTACCTTTCAACATTATGTGCAATATTCTTAATATTCTTTCTATCAGGTGCAATACGTCCCCTAACCATTATTATTATCACAGTATTACACTTCAATTATGACTAATTGTTTTCACCGTCTGAATATCTTATCTTGCCTATATATTTTATATATTTGTATATTTTGACTGTACATTTGTAAATCTGTTAGTTTATTTGTATTATTCTGTTGATTTCTCTATTGTTTTATTGTACTGTATTGCTATGCAACCTGGCACAAGGATTAATAAAGTTATATCTTATCTTATCTTATCTTATATCATAATAGACGGCCAACACGCCGCCTCTTAAAATGTATAGGAGGGACGGAGGAGGATGAGGAGGAGGAGGAGCCTATAGGCTGCTTGTGGAGCGCAGTGCAGCCTATAGGAGCTGCACTGCGCTCCTTATTTATCTTAATAGACTAATTGATCTGCCATCGAGGAGGAGGCACGTCCCTCCTCCCAGCGCCGGGGAGACGGCCGGGCTCCCCTCAGACAGGCCCTGTTATCTAACGAGGAAGTCAATTAAGAGAGAGAGAGAGAGAGAGAGAGAGAGAGAGAGAGAGAGAGAGAGAGGAGGAGAGAGAGAGAGAGAGAGAGAGAGAGAGGGAGAGAGAGAGAGAGAGAGAGAGAGAGAGGGAGAGAGAGAGAGAGAAACATGGAGAGTGGGAAGAGAGACAGAAGGGGGAGAAAAGGGGGAGATTGAGAGACGTGGATAGAGAAGGGAGAGACAGACATAGAGAGAGAGAGAGAGAGAGAGCGAGACATGGAAATAGATAGGGAGGGAGAGAGACTGCAGAGAGAGAGAGAGGGGGGGGAGGTGAGGGGGAGAGAAAGAAAGTGAGAGACAGTGTATGTGTGTGTGTAAGAGAGAGAAGAGAGAGGAGAGAGAGAGAGAGAGAGAGAGAGAGAGAGTGTGAGAGAGAGAGAGAGAGAGAGAGAGGCAGACAGAGAGAGGCAGACAGAGAGAGAGAGGCAGACAGAGAGAGAGCGAGAGAGAGAGAGAGAGGAGACAGAGAAAGTAGACAGAGATTGGCTCTCAGCTATTGGCAGACAGAATCCATTGGGGTTTTTTTTTAGGTTCCAGACCCCAAGCTGAGGGCGAGGTGGTCCAGCAGAGCGCTGGTCCATTACAGACGGACCCTGCAGAGGACTCATCCTGCTGCCTGACTCTAACGCTGCCCAGGCACACAAGAACGCCGCGACGTCCGCCAAATACGAAAAATATATAATAAGCACGAAACGACGTTCGCCGGGTGGAAATCCGAACGCGGAAAGGTTCGGCTAACGGCGAAGACAACGCCGGTGTAAACGTGTTACGTTTTGTTTTAAAACGATAACTCTATCATTCCGTAGCTCGCTCCTGAACGCACACGATTTGTGTCTCGCGAGCGAGCGTATTGCTTCCATCGGTTATCTGAGTGACTCAGATCAGGGGGGGGGGGGGGGGGGCTCTCTTGTAAGGAGCCAAGATTGCCCCTAATGTGTATTCTAAATGCACTTGTAATTGCCCGGGAGATCATTTTAGATACAGCGCGGCTAAATAGCTCTTTTCACAAAGAGGATGTAATAAATATTGAAACGGACGCGCCGAGGCCTTATCCGCCATTTTTACTTAATTACCTCGCACCACGCCACAATGGCGGAGGAGCTGGAGCGTGGCGGACAAGCGTTTGGGCGCGCGATGTATCCATTATCTGAGCCGCCGGCGAGGTCAAGCGGCGACGGCGACGACGGCGGCGGCGGCGGTGGTGGCGGCGGCGTCGGAGACACCGAGATCATGTGCAATTTAATCTTCGCACAATATAAAAGGAGAAGAAGAGGAGGAGGAGGATGAGGAGGAGGAGGGCCAGCAGGCAGCACCACCACAAAGGGGGCCCCGGAGAATGGGGCCGGTTTCTTTGGACAGCGTCACCGCCCTCCCCCCTCACACCTCCACCAACCCCTCACCCGATCAATCCCTTCTTCCGCCCCCCCCCCCCCCCTCCCGACGGGCTTTCTAGAGTATCTCTGTCTTCTTGCTTCTTCTTCTCTTCTTCTCAGGGAGCTCAAAAGCCGGTCGACTGGCGAGGCATCCAATGTCTCTCTCTCTTCCCTCTATCTCGTCTCTCCTCTCCTCTCTCTCTGGCGCTGACACTCGTATAACTCGGCACCGTGAGCCGGGACAGGAGAGATGGCTGCAACAGAGCGAGAAAAGAGAGGAATGCAGTGAGGAAAAAAAAAAAAGAAAAGAAAGGCAGATGTGTCTGGTTCTTCTTCCCCCGGGTCAGATGTCTCTCTCTCCTTGGTCGTCTCGTTGCTCTCTCTCTCCCGTCTCTTCTCGTCATCTCACACACACACTCTCTACTTTTCTCCTCTTTCTCCTCACTTTCCCTCTCTTTGTCTCATGCATTACCAGTGTCTCTTTTTAAGGATCACTCCCCCCACTCCTCTTCTCTCTCTCTCTCTCTCTCTCTCCCTTTCTCTCTCTGCTCTCTTCTTCTCTCTCTCCTTTCTTATAATATGCTCCATCCAGTTCACGTCAGTCATTACAGGTTAGTGTCAAGACTTGAAAGTTACTGTTTTCTTGCCTGGGCTGCGAGGGAGCCGCGGTGTCCATCAAAAGTGGAGATTACCATTTTCCTGTGTGGGCTGATTGCAAGCCGCCCAGCTCATTCCATCCCCTATATACTCCATCACGATACGCTGACAGACAGAGAGAGAGAGAGAGAGACACAGAGAGAAGGATGGAGAGAGAGAGAGAGAGAGAGAGAGAGAGACAGACTTGCCATTTCAGGCAAACACATTATATATATAAAGCACAAAGCACGGCGCTCGCTTCTTTCGGCAAATAAAACCTCAACTTAAAACTTCAGTTTAGGCAGCTTGGGAATGCCACTTGAAAAAGAGGACAGAAAAGCACGTATTCACGCATGTATTTCATTACGACTCGTTGATGATGATGATGATGATGATGATGATGATGATGATGATGATGATATGCCAAACAATTCCATCGGCGAAGTTGCGTGGAAAGTGACGCGTGACAGCGATGGGGTCGTCGTATAATGTCCGCTGAGGTCAGGCCAATGGGACAACCCTGGGACACGGTTAAGTAACCAATGTAATCACTGGTCCTCCCAGGTACGATGCAGGAGACCGTATGACCCCGACGTTACAGACCAGCAGATTAGGTGCACGGGGAGGATAACACGCAAAATTATCTCTTTGTCTTACATATCAGGGAAGATCAAGGTATTTAATTCCTCGCAAGGGGGAAAAAAGGAATTATAATCTGGTGGGATTACATCTGAAATCTTAATATCTCGTATTTAGACGCACGGGAGGCGTAATCTGCTATCTCCCGGTACATTTCTTCAAGAAGGTTCACAAAATTGTGCACGTTTTTAATACAAATCCCTCGTTGTCGCGTCTGTGTTTTTGGTTTTGTTTCTTTATTTATTTCGCGGGTAAGATTACGAGATTTGCCGCCTGCGGGCTCCTCCGACGTGACCGACGCCGCCGGCCTGTCAGTGAACTCAACGTAAAGCAGAAATAATGATGAATAATGATGTTAACCCGGATCCACTTTCTTCCCCTTCCTTCTCCTTTGTGTGTATCTCAGCTGCTAAGACCAATTTCCCAAGTCAACTCTTAAATATCGACTAATTTTAGAATAATTTAAAATAGTGTCCAAGCTAAATTCTCTTTTACTCTACAAAATAACAGCCTTTTTTATTTCAGTGACGGTCCTAAGCCTCACAGCGCTGAGACTGCCCTGCTCAAGGTTACCCTATGACCTTTTAATGGCCGCGATGATGGCATGCGCTCCGTCCGTGTACCCTGGACCTCGGCGCGGCTTTTGATGCGATCGATGACACCATCCCGTCAGATGGACTGCAGGCCCTGGGCGGTGATATCTGGTCCAGCTTTACAGTGGTTTTCATCTTACCTGTCGAACTGGGAGGTTCTGTGTCTCTTAAACGCCCTTTTAATTGTCTTCTGTTAAGTACGGTGCACCTCAGGGGTCGGTATTGGGGACCAATTTTCTTTGGTCCTTCGACGTTCCCCCAGTCCTTGGGCACGTCATTCATAGAGATGTTGTATCTTGTCGCTAGTATGCTGATGATATGGCAGATTTAGCTGCCTGTTAGATCACAGACCCTGGAGTGCTGAGTTTACATCAAGTGTCATGTGATGTTAAAATCGGTCAAAAAAAATTCTCTGGCAGAACTCAAGCAAAACCGAGATCCTTAGAACTGACAAACTTTTAAAGACACAGAAGCCATTTTAGATGCCTTCATCTCATCACTCCTGGTTTAGAGCAACAGTCGAAAAAACTACGGCTTGAAGTCCAGACTGCACACAACTCGCCTGCCGGGCTTTTAGGAGAACCAAGAGACGTGATCACATGACTCCTGTTTTAGCCTCTTTACACCGAGTCCCAGTATGTTTTGGAATAGATTTTTAAGATTTTACTGATTAGCCCTCTTGGTGGCATCTCTCCGTGTAATGTCACTGACCTTTCACCTTAGTACTCTTCTGCATTTTCTCTGTTCCAGAGTCCCGGCTGAAAGCTATCACTGGGTGATCTTAATGAAGTCCATTCTTGAAACCCTTTTATCAGAGAGCCGTTCTTGATTATCGGTGACTTACTTACTTCGTTTTTCATTTCCTTGCCTTTCATTTTCTTTATATGTCTCTCAATATGTTTAAAAAAAAATTGTTATTCTATTCGCATCTGCTCCTATACTGTATTGGTATTATGTGCCAAATGTCTTTTATCTGTTATCTGACTCGTCTTGTTTCATTTTGCTGACCTTGTAAAGCACTTTGTAATATGGATTTTGAATAAAGGTTATTATCATTATAATGCTTTAAAAAGTAAATATCTGGTGCATATAGTCGGCACAATTACAGAGAGAGGGAGAGAGAGAGAGAGAGAGAGATAAGAGAGAGAAGAGAGAGAGAGAGAGAGAGAACGAGAGCGAGAACGAGAGCGAGAGCAGAATTACGAGGTTCTCTCAGTTAATGCATCATCATCTGAAGAGGTTTGGATTGGAACTTATTTGAGTATTTCACTTCATTGCAATGACCTCCTGTTCCTGCTCAGATCATGAATCCTATTCATTACCCAGTCCTTGCGGAGTGGCCGCCTCCATAATATTACTCAATTTATATTCCAGGCGGGCTCCTGGGAGGGCGATCATCGCTCCGAAACAGCGACCCTCCTCTATAACCCAATCACAATATTTTAAAGGGCAGCAAAGAGCTTTTTAATGCACGCCGTAGATAACCATTTAAAGGGGATTGCTTTGGTTTAATATGAACCTTAACAGACTGGCAGTCACCGTGTGAAGAATGAATAAGCTAATAGGGGAGACGACGGGGGGGGGATCACACGCACACACAGATACTACACACACACACACACACACATACGCACACACACACACACACAGACACACACAGACACACACCACTCCCTAGCACTCACTCAATCACACAAACGTGTTATTGCTGCGCATCAATCATCCATAAGAGTGGCTCATTTACTAATTAAAACTTAAAAAGGGAACGAAATTGACTAAGCACTAAATACTTAATCACGAGTTTTGACCAGCGACTGACAACGCAATCTATAGCGAGATATCAATCAAGCCGAAGGAAATTGCTTTTATGAACCGGCCTGTTTTTTTTCTTTTTTTTTTTGTTGTTGCCACAATCACCAAAGTCATTTATTACGTCTTTAATTCCCCTCTTAGTACAATGTGTTCAATCATTTCGATTGTGGGACCCCCGTGTGTGAGGGCCCCCCCCCCCCCCCCCCGCATCTCCCTCCCCCAAGACGACGCGACGCGGCGCATAAAACACGAGAAAGTTTGCATCTCCTCCACCAGCGGCGGCGGCTGCAGCGGCTGCAGTGCATCGATAAATACTCGCTCGCTTAATCTTCCTCGCGTGTCACTCTGGATGCCTGTCAATTCCAAATGGGGCTTTATTCTAATGAAAAAGGCCGGCAGGCAGGAAGGCGACTCGCGCCGGTTCAGATTTAAGATGAAATGATACCGCGGGTTACGGTCTCTGATTAATGTCAAGGACATCTGAGTTTCCGCATCTCCACGCCGAGGCAGCGCTCGGTGCGGGAACACAAGCGGGGGGCCAAACGTACGTATATAGATCAAATCAATACGCCGCCGCTCGCACCGACGTGTCACGGGTCACGTGTTGACTACGACTACGACTATTACGATTAACGTTAACTATCACCGCTGTTATTTGTATGCACGTTATTATTAATATACATTCGTCGAGCCACATACGGTCGTATACCTGTACGTACTACCGTGCTATATATACAGTACGCTGGATCTTACATCGTTTTTCTCTGTGTTGTTTTCGCCTCGACACACACTTGACACACACAATGCATATAACACACACTTGACACACACACAATGCATATAACACACACTTGCGTTGCATTGCGGAGATGAAAAGAACGCCATAAAGTCGCAAGCGGGGGGGGGAGGGGGGGGGGGGGGGGGGGGGGGGGGGGAGTACAGCAAAGAAAAAAAAGCGACGACATGACAGGCGGTGCGCAGCGCGGACGTCGTCCACGATAAATCTAAACACTTTCCACTTTCTCATCCTGCAGCGAGCCCTTTTTATCCTGCAGAAACCAAGACAAAAACACACACACACACACACACACACACACATGCACACACACACAGCACACACACACACACACACACACACACGCACACACTCGAGCCGCTAAAGCGCTTTCACCGAGATTGAGACAAGTTTCCCTTTGATGGGGGCGAATGTAAATGTGTCATTTATACCTGTCTTGTCTTTTATCATGATGAAGCAGTTCATACTCGGCGGAGGGGAAAAAGAGAAATGCAAGCAGTGGCTTCATTCATCGCCTGTCCTGTTTCATTCACACGCCTGTGATTCTCTATCATGGTCGTCTCTCGCTCGCCGTCAAGAAGAGAGGGAAACGGGGGGGGGGGGGGAGAGAGGGGGGTGGGGGGAGAGAGGGGGGAGGAGGCGGCTGGGGGAGGCAGGGCCCGGCCCGGCATTGAAACAAATCTCTCATATTCGCCTTTTTGAGTTTGCAGAATAGGTCGTGCATATGCACACATACGTGCACGTGCATACACACAAGCGCACGTGCACGTGAAATGCAAGCAGATTTTCAAATCCTCTCTCATGTGCACGCACACACACATAAAATGCACACACACACTGACACACATAGACACACACACACACACAAGTCACACACACACACACACACACACACACACACACAGAGTCACACACATACACACACACAGAGTTACACACACAAAGACACACACACACAGACACACACACACACACACAGACACACACACACACACACACACACACACACACACACACACACACCACACACACACACACACACACACACACACACACACACACACACATGCATGGGCTGTGCCTCACAGATATCAGCTGTTATCCCTGGCTAGCATCAGTCCCCAGGCGCTATGCTAACAGTCTCCTCTACAAGCCAATTTACAAGGAGTCTGGTCATGTTTACATTAGGCCTCTCCCAGTGCATGAAGAGAGGAGGCGCGAGCCGCGGAATAGAAATGAGCAAATATGAATAATTCAGCCGTCCTCCGGGCCATTAACACGTTTCCCTTGAACAAAGTGATAATAGGTTATCATCTGTGAAATGGAAATTTCATAACAGAGGCGAAGGAGGAGAGGAGGAGAGGAGGCGAGGAGGCGAGGAGAGGAGGAGAGCGTCCTCGCCGTCGCCGCCGCCGTCTCCGTCGCCGTCTCCGGTTACGCCAGAGGAAATTAATTTCACAGCACATCTGCTCCGCGACGCGGCGACCCTCCAACGCTAAGTATGAGAAAATGTAGTCGTTCTGCTCCGCTGGCTTTCTAATTAGATTAGCATGCTTATTGGGAACGGCGGCGGGAATCTGTAGTCTAGTCAAAGGAATTAGTGTTCCCTATTACAGATACCTAATATTTATAATAATGAAATGACTTCGCCAATTAGGGAGTGTTAAAAATGCATTACTTTACCTTATTCTATTAAGCAGATGGGCGGCTCGGGGTTCTCGGCGCCGGCCTCGTGCCTCCGGACGGGGGCCGCCGCTACGGGCCTCCTATATAACGGGGGGAGAAGAGGCGGCTTAAAGGGGGCCCTTGGGCACCGTGGCCGGGGGGGGGCCCCTCTGCCACGGTGCCTCGCTCGGGAAGGTGGCTTTGAGCTTGAGCGGCAATCAAAAGTTTAATGAAAAAAAAGAAAAGAGAAAGAGAAAGCGAAAGAGAAAGAGAAGGAAGAAAGAGAAAAGACTACCACTCATTCTTTGTGCGGAAGAAAGAGAAAAGATAAACGCCTCCTGAAACAAATCAATTTTGGAAATTGAAAGTTTCTGTTTTGGGGATAGAGACCTGAGCAGAGCGTGTGAGCAGTTATGATAGCTATCATCTTATAGAAGCACACAATGAACAGAGAGAAACCCTTAAGAGAAACGCCTCGCCTTTAATTCTGTTTCTTTTCATCTATTTCAATCTTTTCCTCTTTTTTCCCTTCGGTTTGGTTTTGTTTTGTTGTTTACCGCTGGACAAGCTGTACATGATAAGCGATTGAAGGCCATTATCTGAAATGGAGATCAGCAATCCCTCTGGTGCCGGGCTATATGAGCCTCAGAGAGGAGAGGAGGAGGTGGTGGTGGTGGTGGTGGTGGTGGTGTTGGTGGTGGAGGTGGTGGTGTCTGGTGGAGGTGGTGGTGGTGGTGGAGGAGGAGGAGGAGGTGGAGGTGGAGGAGGTGGAGGTGGAGAGGGTGGTGGTGGTGGAGGTGAGGTGGAGGTGGTGAGAGAGGAGAAGCAGAGAGAGTTGGAGGTGGTGGAGGAGGTGAAGCAGTTCACTCAGAGAGCATGGAGGAGGAGAGAGAGACGGTGGTGGTGGAGGAGGAGGAGGTGGTGGTGGTGGTGGTGGAGGAGGAGGAGGAGTTCACTCAGAGGAGGAGAGAGAGGTGGTGGAGATGGCTCACGGTGGAGGAATCTCCCGGCCTTGTCTCTCTCTCTCATAGAAGCCGATCTTGTAGACCTACAGTATATCTACACGATCGCTGATCAACTCCCAACACCTCCGACAGCTCATCATGTGTATATATTACATTACATATATTACATATATTACATATATTACATATATTACATTATTATTATTAAGATGTAGTCTGAGTCCTTTCCTGCCAAGGTTAACCTCAGAGTGTTAACAGACAACAATAAGAACAGTTTACTTTCTTCTTCTTCTTCCTCTACGGCGCAATTGTACTCCTCGCGTTATAAGGTATGGGATTAAGCGCGTGGCGTCGGGAGAAAGATACACAGGGCCAATTCACTGCTAACTAATTTCGCAATTCCATGGCGGTGGAGGGTGGAGGTGGAGGTCGGTGTTGGGGTGGGGGTCTTCTCCATCAAAAGCATAATGGCCACGGAGGCTAGGAGGATCATCAACAGTGACGGGTAAATATTTAGGCTGTCACCGCACCGGAGCAAATAAGCCCCGCCAAGGTCACGGTGGCGGGCGGGCGGCCGCGTGTTCAGTCAGTCCACGGTTAGCTGTTGCGTGTGCGCGTGTGTCGCTGTGTTGTGTTGTGTTGTGTGTGCTGTTGTGTTGTGTTGTGTTGTGTTGTGTTGTGTTGTGTTGTGTTGTGTTGTGTTGTGTACACACAAGCCAGCGTCCCCAGCGCTTGGGAGGGAGAACACGTGAGGGGAGTGTGCCGGCGTCCACCGATAGACGGGACCTAATGTTCCCGTTTACAATAATGGAGATAAAAAGGGCGGAAGTAGATCAGTTGAAGTTTATTTCCTTATATATACATTTTATTTTCATATCGCGCCACAGCATCAAAACTGGGGGATTGCTGTATTTGGGGTGGAGGGTGGAGGGTGTGGAGGGTGGAGGGGTTGGAGGTTCGGTGGGGGGTGTGGAGGTGAAACAATTGCTTCTCAGAAAAGGTCAGGAGAGCCCATTTGCCGCTCAGGAAATCAGAACATCTTCAACAATAAGCGGCGGGCCGACACGTCATCTATCAAACAATCTGCCAGCGCGCACGTAATGGAACGGGAGGGGGAAAGAAAAAAAAAATCATAATCGAAGTTTTTATCTCTTTCATTATTTCCCTTCCATAACCCGTGTCAACAAAATCATCAAAATGCCTTTTTGAGTCCTGCGAGGAGGAGGAGGCGGTGGTGCAGCTTAGGGCCTTCATCGCGGCGGCCTCAGAGATAGGCCGGCGCCATCATCATCACCGCCGCCGCCGGATAACAAGTAAGTGAGTTCCTTGCTTTCCGTGTCAACAAGAGACTTTATAGCTTTCAAGTCATAAATCATAACGGAAAACTGACTCTGTCCCTAAACATTTATAGATAAGGGGAAGGGAGTTAGGAATCAAATCAATTTTCCTCCCCGCCAGCCAGCCCACCAGCCCGTGGGTCCCCGATGTGAGCGGCGAAGCGAGGAGCAGGCACCTCGTCGTACGGAGGCGGAGCCACTGTAAGCTGCTCAGAGCTCCGGGAGATCCACTTCCTGTCAGACAGGAAGCCGCGATACGCCATCACAGAAACTAGCTGCGCTCCGGGTGCACCAGGTTGTGACCACTGTTCTTGGTTGAATAATTGAATGCGATTTTTTGAATTGTGCATATATACTGTATCTACATAAGTGTGCTTTTAAATTGGATGCATCGATTGTGCACATTTGTTTTGTGCAGATAATGATAGATAATGATAAGGCTTGTTTACAATCCGCGACAATCCACACCGTCAAAAATTGCACTTTTTCTTCCTCACAAAAGAGAGAGAGAGAGAGAGAGAGAGACAGACTTGCCATTTCAGGCAAACACATTATATATATAAAGCACAAAGCACGGCGCTCGCTTCTTTCTATTGCATTTTATACAAAATAAAAAAAACGGAATCATGAGAAGTAACAAACGGCGAATAAAACCTCAACTTAAAACTTCAGTTTAGGGCAGCTTGGGAATGCCACTTGAAAAATAGGACAGGAAAGCACGTATTTCATGATGATGACGATGATGATGACGATGATGATGATATGCCAAACAATTCCATCGGCGAAGTCGCGTGAAAGTGACGCGTGACAGCGATGGGGTCGTCGTATAATGTCCGCTGAGGTCAGGCCAATGGGACACTGGGACACGGTTAAGTAACATGTAATCACCGGTCCTCCCAGGTACGCTGTAGGAGACCGTATGACCCCGACGCTACAGGCCAGCAGATTAGGTGCACTGGGGGGATAACACGCAAAATTATCTCTCTGTCTTACATATCAGGGAAGATCAAGGTATTTAATTCCTCGCAAGGAATTATAATCTGGCGGGATTACATCTGAAATCTTAATATCTCGTATTTAGACGCACGGGAGGCGTAAT
>PIJE02001387.1:27500-56638 GCA_002895965.2 Coryphaenoides rupestris
ACAGGGTGTCCTTGTTGCAGTTATGGATATGATGACACCTCCTTAAATCATACGTCGTCGTGCATTAACAGATGAGAAATGTTTCCCGCCGCTCCGACTGACTGGTTGACTGACTGGCCGACTGACTGACTGACTGCAGGACTGCGGGCCAGATGTGCGGGAGAGGAACCTCACGGCACCTACCTCGCCGTAATTTATGCAATATTATTATGCATCTGCATCAAGGGTGCACGGCGGCCAGCGTGGCGGCGGGCGTGTGGCCATAAATATTCATCCCAAATGTCCTTTGGAAATCTTTGCCAGGCCCCCGGATTTGTCATTGCTATTTATAGACGTGTAGCGTATGAGTTTGTAAAAAAAAAAAAGATAATTTTTGTGTCACATACGTGCACGTGCATACACACAAGCGCACGTGCACGTGAAATGCAAGCAGATTTTCAAATCCTCTCTCATGTGCACGCACACACACACACATAAAATGCACACACACACTGACACACATAGTCACACACACACACACAGTCACAGTCACACACACACACACACACAGAGTCACACACACACAGAGTTACACACACAAAGAGTCACACACACACAGAGTCACACACACAAACACACAGAGGCCCCACACACACACACACACACACACACACACACACAGAGGCCCCACACACACACACACACACACACACACACACACACGTGCATGGGCTGTGCCTCACAGATATCAGCTGTTATCCCTGGCTAGCATCAGTCCCCAGGCGCTATGCTAACAGTCTCCTCTACAAGCCAATTTACAAGGAGTCTGGTCATGTTTACATTAGGCCTCTCCCAGTGCATGAAGAGAGGAGGCGCGAGCCGCGGAATAGAAATGAGCAAATATGAATAATTCAGCCGTCCTCCGGGCCATTAACACGTTTCCCTTGAACAAAGTGATAATAGGTTATCATCTGTGAAATGGAAATTTCATAACAGAGGCGAAGGAGGAGAGGAGGAGAGGAGGCGAGGAGGCGAGGAGAGGAGGAGAGCGTCCTCGCCGTCGCCGTCGCCGTCTCCGTCGCCGTCTCCGGTTACGCCAGAGGAAATTAATTTCACAGCACATCTGCTCCGCGACGCGGCGACCCTCCAACGCTAAGTATGAGAAAATGTAGTCGTTCTGCTCCGCTGGCTTTCTAATTAGATTAGCATGCTTATTGGGAACGGCGGCGGGAATCTGTAGTCTAGTCAAAGGAATTAGTGTTCCCTATTACAGATACCTAATATTTATAATAATGAAATGACTTCGCCAATTAGGGAGTGTTAAAAATGCATTACTTTACCTTATTCTATTAAGCAGATGGGCGGCTCGGGGTTCTCGGCGCCGGCCTCGTGCCTCTGGACGGGGGCCGCCGCTACGGGCCTCCTATATAACGGGGGAGAAGAGGCGGCTTAAAGGGGGCCCCTGGGCACCGTGGCCGGGGGGGCCCCCTCTGCCACAGGGTGCCTCGCTCGGGAAGGTGGCTTTGAGCTTGAGCGGCAATCAAAAGTTTAATGAAAAAAAAGAAAAGAGAAAGAGAAAGAGAAAGAGAAGGAAGAAAGAGAAAAGACTACCACTCATTCTTTGTGTGGAAGAAAGAGAAAAGATAAACGCCTCCTGAAACAAATCAATTTTGGAAATTGAAAGTTTCTGTTTTGGGGATAGAGACCTGAGCAGAGCGTGTGAGCAGTTATGATAGCTATCATCTTATAGAAGCACACAATGAACAGAGAGAAAACCTTAAGAGAAACGCCTCGCCTTTAATTCTCTTTCTTTTCATCTATTTCAATCTTTTCCTCTTTTTTCCCTTCGGTTTGGTTTTGTTTTGTTGTTTACCGCTGGACAAGCTGTACATGATAAGCGATTGAAGGCCATTATCTGAAATGGAGATCAGCAATCCCTCTGGTGCCGGGCTATATGAGCCTCAGAGAGGAGAGGAGGAGGTGGTGGTGGTGGTGGTGGTGGTGGAGAGGTGGAGGTGGTGGTGGAGGAGGAGGAGGTGGAGGTGGTGGAGGTGGAGGTGGTCGCTCAGAGAGGATGGAGGAGAAGGAGAGAGAGTTGGAGGTGGTGGAGGAGGTGAAGCAGTTCACTCAGAGAGCATGGAGGAGGAGAGAGAGACGGTGGTGGTGGAGGAGGAGGAGGAGGTGGTGGTGGTGGTGGAGGAGGAGGAGGAGTTCACTCAGAGGAGGAGAGAGAGGTGGTGGAGGAGGTGAAGCAGTTCACTCAGAGAGCATGGAGGAGGAGGAGAGAGAGACGGTGGTGGTGGAGGAGGAGGAGGAGGTGGTGGTGGTGGAGGAGGAGGAGGAGGAGTTCACTCAGAGGAGGAGAGAGAGGTGGTGGAGATGGCTCACGATGGAGGAATCTCCCGGCCTTGTCTCTCTCTCTCATAGAAGCCGATCTTGTAGACCTACAGTATATCTACACGATCGCTGATCAACTCCCAACACCTCCGACAGCTCATCATGTGTATATATTACATTACAAATATTACATATATTACATATATTACATTATTATTAATAAGATGTAGTCCGAGTCCTTTCCTGCCAAGGTTAACCTCAGAGTGTTAACAGACAACAATAAGAACAGTTTACTTTCTTCTTCTTCTTCCTCTACGGCGCAATTGTACTCCTCGCGTTATAAGGTATGGGATTAAGCGCGTGGCGTCGGGAGAAAGATACACGGGGCCAATTCACTGCTAACTAATTTCGCAATTCCATGGCGGTGGAGGGTGGAGGTGGAGGCGGTGTTGGGGTGGGGGTCTTCTCCATCAAAAGCATAATGGCCACGGAGGCTAGGAGGATCATCAACAGTGACGGGTAAATATTTAGGCTGTCACCGCACCGGAGCAAATAAGCCCCGCCAAGGTCACGGTGGCGGGCGGGCGGCCGCGTGTTCAGTCAGTCCACGGTTAGCTCAACGGCGGCGTCGGTCCACGGTTAGCTCAGTGGCGGCGGAGAGGCTGTGGTTGTGTTGTGTTGTGTTGTGTTGTGTTGTGTACACACAAGCCAGCGTCCCCAGCGCTGGGAGGGAGAACACGTGAGGGGAGTGTGCCGGCGTCCACCGATAGACGGGACCTAATGTTCCCGTTTACAATAATGGAGATAAAAAGGGCGGAAGTAGATCAGTTGAAGTTTATTTCCTTATATATACATTTTATTTTCATATCGCGCCACAGCATCAAAACTGGGGGATTGCTGTATTTGGGGTGGAGGGTGGAGGGTGTGGAGGGTGGAGGGGTTGGAGGTTCGGTGGGGGTGTGGAGGTGAAACAATTGCTTCTCAGAAAAGGTCAGGAGAGCCCATTTGCCGCTCAGGAAATCAGAACATCTTCAACAATAAGCGGCGGGCCGACACGTCATCTATCAAACAATCTGCCAGCGCGCACGTAATGGAACGGGAGGGGGAAAGAAAAAAAAAATCATAATCGAAGTTTTTATCTCTTTCATTATTTCCCTTCCATAACCCGTGTCAACAAAATCATCAAAATGCCTTTTTGAGTCCTGCGAGGAGGAGGAGGCGGTGGTGCAGCTTAGGGCCTTCATCGCGGCGGCCTCAGAGATAGGCCGGCGCCATCATCATCACCGCCGCCGCCGCCGCCGCCGGATAACAAGTAAGTGAGTTCCTTGCTTTCCATGTCAACAAGAGACTTTATAGCTTTCAAGTCATAAATCATAACGGAAAACTGACTCTGTCCCTAAACATTTATAGATAAGGGGAAGGGAGTTAGGAATCAAATCAATTTTCCTCCCCGCCAGCCAGCCAGTCCAGCCCGTGGGTCCCCGATGTGAGCGGCGAAGCGAGGAGCAGGCACCTCGTCGTACGGAGGCGGAGCCACTGTAAGCTGCTCAGAGCTCCGGGAGATCCACTTCCTGTCAGACAGGAAGCCGCGATACGCCATCACAGAAACTAGCTGCGCTCCGGGTGCACCAGGTTGTGACCACTGTTCTTGGTTGAATAATTGAATGCAATTTTTTGAATTGTGCATATATACTGTATCTACATATGTGTGCTTTTAAATTGGATGCATCGATTGTGCACATTTGCTTTGTGCAGATAATGATAGATAATGATAAGGCTTGTTTACAATCGGTGACAATCCACACCGTCAAAAATTGCACTTTTTCTTCCTCACAAAAGAGAGTAATTGCTTGGCGGACGACGCCGGCTAATATATGTAAACCAGTCCCTGCCAAAGTCTATCGTGTCATGCTAATGTCATGCTAGACCGCTAATCCCCGGGAGATGTCAGGATTTGCCATTCTGCCGTCCCTCAAGACGCCGTCATGCAGGCTTGAACCGGGGTTAAAGGGCACATTTTAAATGCTAAAAGGGAAACCCTGCTTAATTACAGCACATAGCGCGGCCTGTTGCCGTCGGGATATCAGCGCTGGTTTGATCTCATTAGGAAACGACCAGAAGAAACCTTTTAAAACTCACATTTGTCACATTTGTCTTAATGCAGCCTGCGTTGTCAAGGGTGACTGTGGTAGAATCTGAGATTATTTCAAATGTGCAAATGTGTTTTTTTTCCCTGTAATTCAGGAAACACATTGAGATTCGGCCCGAGAGAAAATACTACGGTTTTCTATGTCAAGGTTCCTAATAGTACAATGAGGAGTGTAAAGAAATGCCTTGAATTTAACAAACAAGCAACCAACTGGTATCTCACCATCAGCAGAACACAACAAGAGCCTCTTAAGGTTTATTTTCTTGTGTTCACATCATCATCAGCAATTAACTTTTCAGTTCAACCATACACCCGGCTTATGCTAATAAATCACTGGTGGCTCATTCTAGCGCACACACACACGCACACACACAGGCGTGCACACACGGGCTCAAATTAATATTTCAAAAGTTGTCACTTGGCCGCTTTGCGACGCGGGAACCCGGGCCGCCATTGACACATCGTTCATCACGGAGAGACGGGGCGTCAGCGCTAAACGATCGCCGCGATTATGAGAGCAACATTATTCATCGTCAGGATTAGAGACGGAGCCGAGCGGCGGGCCTCTCCGGCTGCGGCCGTCATCCCGGCTCGCTATCGATCGCTGGTTCCTCCATTACCAACACAGAGAGGCTATCTGCATGACACCGGCGCACCGCGCATGTTGATGATGCTCTTGTCTGCTCACGCGATGCTGGAATCACCAGGGGAGTGATAGAGAGGAAGGGGAGGTGGGGAGAGAGAGAGACAGAAATGGAGAGAGGAGAGAGAGAGAGAGAGACAGGGAGATGAGGGAGGAAAAGAGAGAGCGAGGGAGAGATGGAGACAGAGGCGAGATGGACAGAGGCGAAGAGAGAACGAGAGGGATGGAGAGAGATGGAGGGAGGGAAGGGATGAGAGAGACAGAGAGAGAGAGAGAGGCAGAGAGGGGAGATAGAGGGAGGGGAGTGGTAGGGAGAAGGAGGAGGTGGAGGAGGAGATAAAGAGAGAGACTGTACGATGGGGACTCTCCTGAGACCGGCGCTATAATGAAGTGGTGGATAGGTTTAATACGAACAACAGAAGGGCCGCTGCAGTAGTCAAGAGCTGTTAATATCTCCTCCATTCCTTAAGCAAATCAAGTTATCTGGTCGGCGGTGGAGCCTCGATAAGGAGGCACGGACGAGGCTCCTCCGAGAGCCGCCTGATTTAGACGCCGCTGCTTGAAGTGAATATCCAGATCGCTCAAACACAGCGTCTGTACGATCCAAATCTACGTGTATGTATGTATGTATGTATGTATGTATGTATGTATGTCCGCCAGGGTTTTTTTTTGGGGGGTGTGGGGGGGGGGGTTTCGCCCAGCAGAGCGTGCTCTCACACTGGGACAGACAGAGGAGATAAAACTGCGGCGATGTCTGCATAAATCCCTCATCCCCGCGCCCCCTCATCCCCGGCCCCCGGCGTCAAGACGCCACAAGACATTACTCGGATGAGGCCTTCAGGTGCATCGCTTCTGACGTGTGAGCGTCCCCTCGCTGTTCAATTTGAACGCGTCAAATCCTCTCTAATTCCACATTTGCGGGGCGGAGGGAGAAGGCTTTAAATTGGCCCTGTGCTCTGAAACGTGACCGAGAGATTTGCAACTTTGTTTTAAGACTTTTGATTGTCTATTACTGTCAACTTTGCAGAACTGAGGCAAAAGAACACATCACGTTCCATTTAGCTCTCTTTATATATTTATATTCTATTTTTTCTCGCTTTTATCCTTAATTCCCTGTGCTCAACAGGGAGCAGAAGACAGCGGATCTGGAAGGATATTCAGCGCAGGGGTCCGTTTTCTGGAGTGGATGTCTCTCACACGGCAGGGGGAGAGACATCCAGAGTCCCCCCCGGGGACGCCCGCCGTCACGGGAGCACAGGTGTGACCACCACACCTGGGTGGCGTGCACTACTACGGTCCACCCGTCCACCGTCCTTAACACCACGTCACTGAGCCGGGGCGTCACCTGATCAACCTGACTCTCCTCCCCCTCACCCCCTCACCCCCTCACCCCTTTTTAATCACTAGCCAATTAGAATGGACTTTATAAAGTCATGGAGCTGCTTGGTTGTTGTAAATCACCACACAAAGTGACTGCCAGCTTGAGAGAGAGAGAGAGAGAGAGAGAGACAGAGCGACAGAGGTAGAGACAGAGGTAGAGAGACAGAGACAGAGAGAGAGAGAGAGAGAGACAGAGACAGAGAGAGAGAGAGACAGAGAGAGAGAGACAGAGTCACGTTTGGTGGTTATGTGGTGTCGATATCACGTTCTGTGTGATGGATTTTCATTCTGACAGAATGTAATCCATGGACTCTCATACCCCATTGACTTAAGCCTGCAATCAAATATTTTTGTATTCAATCTCCATGGATTTTACTATTTTGACACCAAACCACTTTTTGATTTTTACATTTTAGTTTTTATTCGACGAGAGGACTTGAAATCACCTGTAATTTGTAATTTATGTATCTATGAACAACCCAAATGTCTGGTGATAAGATGATTAAAATGTCTAAAAATGTGTATAACTGTGTATAAATGTTAAAAGCATTAAAATATCACTGGACAGTCTAATAATGGATCTGCTGATGGTGACGAGGAAGATCAGATAAGAATCTTACAATACAATAGAGGATTACAATAAGTAAAGGAAAACAATGCGACAAAAAGTGCCCTAATTTACACTTACTGACTCATATTTGATATGTTTCTTGTCATTTTTGCAATGCAATTATGTATGATAAAAAATAAAACAAATAATAATAATAATAATGAATTGTCTTCCGACCAACCCGCAGGAATTATTAATAATAATAATAATAATAATAACAATAATCATATAATTATCATCATAACATCAGAATAATCCATCATTTTATTATATATTATATTTAGTGGTGGGACTCGATTCAAAAAAATGTATCTAATTAATTAGAGGCTTTGTAATTAATTAATCGTATTTAATCGCATTTTAATTGCATATCAATATTTGACATGAGAAGCAACATTTTTCAATTCAAATTTTGGTATACGAGTGAATCAATGAATAGACATACACATATACAGGACATATACAGTACATATACAGACATATACAGTACATATACATCTACATATACATTTACAGTACATATACATAGACATATACATAGACATATACATATACAGTACATATACATAGACATATACATATACAGTACATATACATAGACATATACATACGTTTAAGCAGCAAAATCCTGTGTATTTTAGCTACACAGACCAACAGTTTAACATAAAGTGCCATCTCTACCATCTCTACCATCTAAAATGGTAACAACAACAAAAACCCGGTCAAACGCGATCTCTTCCGGTCCAAACGCGATCACTTCCGGTCCGCCCATATTTGAGCCGCCAATTCGTCCACTGAGAAACGTTCCGTGGTGTTTGGAGTGCAAAAATAAAGTGCGATTAAAATCCGTTAATTATTTGAACGCGTTATTTTGTCTGTAATTAATTAATCGTAATTAACGCGTTAAAGTCCCGGCCCTAATTATATTATATTATATTATATGTATATTATATGTTCTACTGTTGTAGCATGTGTGTGAACCTCCCCTCAGCTGACTGTGATCAAGTCCCGCCCCCTACCCGATCAAGCCCCGCCCCCTACCCGATCAAACCCCGCCCCCTACCCGATCAAGTCACGCCCCTACCCCAATCAAGCCCCCCCCACCCCTATGTATTGATCACCCCTCCCCCAGGAGATCAATAGTGTGTGTGTGTGTGTGTGTGTGTGTGTGTGTGTGTGTGTGTGTGTGTGTGTGTGTGTGTGACGAGCCTTCATGGTGAGACATGGGACAACATCAACAACAACAAACACGTCTTATTTTTATAATCAATTATGTAATCTGGTAATATTGTTAAGTAATATGTAATCTGGTAATATTGTTAGGTAATATGTAATATGGTGATATAGTTAGGTAATATGTAATATAGTCATATTGTTAGGTCATATAGTAATATGGTGATATTGTTAAATAATATGTAATATGGTAATATTGTTAAATAATATGTAATATGGTAATATCGTAGGTAATATGCAATATTGTATCTGACTGCTGTTTTGTGTTTCCATCACAGAATCGCAGATATTCTAAAAATATCAGATATCAAAAATCATGAATCCATCAGGAAGCAATCGTTAGATGTGTGTGTGTGTGTGTGTGTGTGTGTGTGTGTGTGTGTGTGTGTGTGCAAACGTCCGAGACAACATCTGAGTCCACCCTGTCTGTCCGTCCTGGTGTCCACAGACAAGAGAAAAAACAGAGAGAGAGAGCGAAAAAAACTGGAAAAGCGACGACAACAAGAACAAAATAAAAATAAATCCCAGGTGTAACCGATGAGTGATCTTCCTCTTCCTCTTCCTCTTCCTCTTCCTCCTCCTCCTCCTCCTCCTCCGCCGCCGCCGCCGGGAGACGTGAGGTGAGCAATAAAAGCCGCGATGATACAGAAGGCCGTCGGTGTGAAAGGATAACAAACACGCGGGGGCAGATTTGCTGGGCTTCTCGGCGAGCCTCTTAAGTGGTAATAGGATGAGGGCCCCGGACACGCCAGCCACCCATCAAACTGCCCCTCACACTCGACCCCTGGGTGAGGCGGGAAGGGGCCCCCGCTCTGTTTGCAGCAATTGGGTCCTTGTGTGCAGGGCCGTAATGAAGTGACCTGAAATAATGGAAAAGCCCGGGGCCCCCGGCGCACCGATGATTCCTGCCCGGGATAAGAGCGCACGGTATCCTGATTCGGAGTCACAGTTCATTTAATTTTTCGCCTCTGATGCGATCTCCTCGTTTATCTGATAAAATTGAACAGCCATTACGGGGACCGGGGCCTCGGCGCGGCCAAGCGGCAAACCGGCAAAACCGGCAAACCGGGCAAACCGCCGCCGCCGCCGCCGCCGCCGCCGACGACGAGCGGCTCCTAACAGAAATCCTATACACTCCACATGGTCAGCAGTTTTGAATTCAACATCGTTGTTGGTTGGTGTGTGTCTGTGTGTGTGTGTGTGTGTGTGTGTGTGTGTGTGTGTGTGTGGTGTGTGTGGTGGTGGGGGGGGGGTGAAGAGGGGGAGAGGGAGAGAGAGGGAGAGGAGAGAGAGAGGGGGGAGGGAGAGAGAGAGGGGGGCAGATGATAGGAATAATCTCGGCCCAACCAAGATTGACACTTCATTTCAGAAATCAATATTTACAATTTACTTCTTTCAAAGTTCATTCTGGGAGAGGATTCCATATTATCCTTTCCAAATAAGCTGATCATATCTCCCCCCAGCGCTGGAATAGGTTCGCCCCAAAATGTGATTTTTTTTTTTTTTGGGGGGGGTGTGGAGAGAGAGAGAGAGAGAGAGAGAGAGAGAGAGAGAGAGAGAGAGAGAGAGAGAGAGAGAGAGAGGGGGGGTTTCGAAGAAGAAGAAGACGAAGAAGAAGAAAAAAAAGGAGAAATCAATGCTGCCATTGTGGGCTTTAATCTGCCCTTTGATGACAGTAAATCTTTATCTTTTTATAGGCAAACGTCTGTGGGCCGCTGACACGATTTCCTCCACAGAACAAAGCCCCCCTCGCCCCACATGGACCGGGGCGAGATACATGGGGCCCTAATGTGGCCGGACACGCCGCCGACGGGTCATTAATCAAGACACTGTGACAGCCACCTCTTCCCCAATCCAACCCTCAGCCTCAACCCCAACCCCCAGACGAGCTCACTCAACTCTGTACCCACAGGAGCCGAAGGGGGGGGGGGGGGGGGGGGGGTTTGCCGGAGGGACCTGGGGGCCGG
Organism: Coryphaenoides rupestris; assembly: GCA_002895965.2. NCBI lineage: Eukaryota > Metazoa > Chordata > Actinopteri > Gadiformes > Macrouridae > Coryphaenoides > Coryphaenoides rupestris. The sequence continues at coordinate 37,799 of PIJE02001387.1, forward strand.
GGCCGCTGTGGAGAGGGTGGAGAGAGGGAGCCTCAGATATCAGATATGGACGGAACGGACAGATGGGAGACAGAAGCACAAAACAGGAACAAAAAAAAAGTACAGAAAGGAAAGTCAAAGCTCAACCCTTCTTGTTGGTGTGACGGGGGGACCAGTATTAGGGACCAGTACCAACATGTGAGACCTGCTGACTGGACCAGCTGGAAGATGGAAGACAGGTTGAGATGGGAATGGTTCCTGTTTGGTGACGTGGTTGCAAAGTCGGTCGTACTGGTGTTGTTGTTGTTGTTGTTGTTGTTGTTTGTCGACGGCAAAAGGAACGCACAATGAAGTGCCTTTGAATTTCTTATGAAAAAAAATATTATACATTTGTTTAGATGGTAAACTTGTGGAAGTCTGACAGAACTTAAGCTTTAAAGGAAAATCACCCCCACCCCCCCCCCCCCCCATCTATTATTTATTAATTAGTATTATTATAAAAAAATTGGGGTGGGCTACATTGCAGTTCAGGCTGTCTCTCTCTCTTGCATGTGCACAAGCCACTCCCATTTGCCACTCCCACAATCAGATTGAGGGGGGGGGTGTGGGTGTGGCCAGAATGTGTAGATTGACGCATGGTAACCATGGTAACGAAAGGGTCCACGTTCCGCATTTAAGTGGAGATTTGGACCAGGATCAACCCATCAACCCTTTCTACGTTACTACTGTTACATTTTCACCTCAAAGACGTTGTTTTAAGGTTAGGTTTTCCTTCACAGGTGCTTTATGTCACGATGACACAGAGCATGTAAAATACAACGGTACTGCTGTCCAAACGCACAATATTGATCGAAGACTGTGTTGCCAGGTTGAGTGTTGCCAGGTTGAGGACACCGAGCCGACATGACATTGCAGAGAGGTGCTCAGGTAACTCGGGTATCTGCGTCACGACCACCGAGACACCGGCTGTGACCTGCTGCGGTGTTTATAGTATTAGTTGACATTACAGGTGACATTACAGGTGACATTTCCAGAATGTCGTTTTTTGTCCGTCTCTGCGGCGTCTGCCCCTTCTGCAGGACCTCGAACCCAAGTCGTGACCCAAGAGCTGACAACAAGCGCCTCCCGTCCCTCGACGCCGCGTCGCCAAGTCAACGACGTCTACGATACGGTCGGAGGGCGTTAACACATCGTGACATGAAAACAAGACCCCAGCCCTGCAACAAACACGTGTGCATTCTGATGCTTAAACGCATTTGCAGAGTCCAAAGTGCTGCTTACGTCGGCCCTCGTGACACAACAACAAGCCATCCTTCCGACGCCGTAATCACCGCCTGCTGGTCTCGTCTCGCGCTCGCCGCGTCTCCCGAGCCATAGGAAAGCGATAAGAACAATCATTAAGACCGATCATCACAAGGTGAAACCCCTTACAGCTATAGGCCTTGATGCGGTTAGCAGAGAAATAACCAATCACAACTTTGGCCGCCGCTGAAAACCATAACGTGATTTGCGGGCCAAGTTAGACGGCGGTGAGCGTGTGTGCGTTATCCAATTCCCCGCCGCCGTGGAACTGATGTTCTAAATCATCTTATTGGGGAACGCTAACGCGGTTTCAATCGATCACGGGTTTGACGGAAAACCCTTTTCTTGCTTTACGCCTCGTCTTCGTCTTCTCGTCACGCGCTCGTGGGGGACGGCGAGAGGATCGTGTGTACGCACAAACACACACACACTTTCCCCGCCGATAAAAAAACGCTAAATATGCACGGAGGCAAATAAATAAATGAACGAGCGAAGGCGAGCGTTTGGTTTTGGTGCGCGCGGTTTGGTCCCAGCGGCCGCCACCCATGCGAGGATGGCTTCCTACTGGGCCGCGCCGCGCAATACTCCATTAAACCCCCACTTCACCTTAGGCTCCAGTGAATAAAATAAAATACTGCAGCTCAGCTTATTGACTGGCTAAAATGAAATAATCTATGATGCATGAACAAGCCCCAAATGAAATAATAACGTCTTTAGCGGTGGAAAACGGATTGGCGGTACAGTAATTGAGCAGATTTATTCCCCCGCCGTCGGTGGCAGGCTGCTGAAACGCGCCCCTGCTATTTGATTTAATCTCATATCGCTGGAATTATTGGCTGGTAATCCATTGTTAAACATCATTTGGAGTGATGGATGGAGCCGCCCCCCCCCCCGCCCGCTCCACGTAATCAATTCATATCTCATTAGAGTGTATTATTTATGATTCTCATAATGCCCCCCGTGAGGACAGGGCGGGAGGGAAGGGGATAGCGGGGGGTTCGGGGGGGGCCTCAGCTGCGGCTGAAGTGAATTGTGACTGTGTACTGTAGGTTATGACTTCATAACTGCATAAATACAAATGATTTTTCTAGCGTTATTGATTCGTCTCGGGTCGTTCCAGAAAATAATAGAGACGGCGCACGGCTGCACGTGTGTGTAGTTAGCGTGTGTGTAGTTTGTGTGTGTGTGTGTAGTGTGTGTGTGTGTGTGTGTGTGTGTCTGAGTGGGCCAATCACCTCTGAAGCCAAGCTAAGACCACACCAGACACAGAGAGCAGTCAAGAAAGGGAAAGAAACGCAGCATTTGAACGCCATGGAAACGCCCTCCTGAGGTGAAATGCTACGAAGTCAATTCAATGCAACATACTTTATCCTATATAACCTATTTTCTATTTCATCTATTTCATCATCATCTCTTTTCGTGTACATACAGTATATATGGTCATTGTGTTTCTCTGTGTGTAAGGGGATTATAAGAATCAAGTAAATCTCCTGTAGCTTGTATGTGGTTGCTGGTATTACATCATTTGAAAATTTCACGATTTATCAGTTTTTGGTTTTTGTGTCTTTTTAAGCTCGTTAGACGGCAATCTCTCCGACGTTGTTCCGGAGTATCTGGTGTCTGGACTCGTCCATAAGACCGGCCCAGCTTGGGACGGTAAAGCGTAGGACGGCAGCCAACAGCGAACAGTTAGCGGTGGGGATCTCTCCACGATCCTCGATGAAAGCGGCCGGCCTTGTGAGGACTTATGTGTGAGATGTGTGATCAATATCCCCGGATAGAGAGAGAGAGAGAGAGAGAGAGAGAGAGAGAGAGAGAGAGAGAGAGAGAGAGAGAGAGAGAGAGAGAGAGAGAGAGAGAGAGAGAGAGAGAGAGCGGGGCCACGGCTCGCCGGGCTCCACGACGGACGGAGCTCTCCATCAGGTCAGTGAGCCAGGACAGAAAAGGAAAAGTGTCATATTGTGATCTTTATCCAGTAATCGCGCTGACCTCCTGTGAAGTGATATATGTGTCCATTTGTCTGCTCGAGGGGGTCCACTCCCACCACCACCACCACCACCACCACCACCATCACCACCATGCTCTCTCTCTCTCTCTCTCTCTCTCTCTCTCTCTACAGTAGCCTATCCTACAGTCTCTCTTAGCTACGATATAGCTTAGCCGACGGTATAGCTCTGCAGAGTCCTGGTTTTTGAACGCGGGGCTGTGGGGGTCGAGTGTATTTGGAGTCTATGAGATACGGATCAGAAGCTGATCAACTGAAGCAAGTACAGTATGTCTCTCACGTCTGTCATGTTTAGTTCCATCGCACGCAAACACTTTTGATTACTCGCTGATTACCGTTGATCGTGAGGTGAGCAATGATCACGGCCATTGCAAAAAAATGACATTAATTCGAGGTTTACGATGAGCTGGCGTTCACCACGACCGACCAAGTGTGGTGCAAACCAAGAGCCACTGACAGGATTATCATTATTTTCTGGTTTCTGCATGCAGGCCTGAGAAAGGCAAACCTCCTTCCCACTGTCACATTATTATTGAGACTTTTTCTTGTGTGTCGCGCGAATTCCTTCTCTTCTCTTCTACGTGGAGAAGGGTTGATGTGTTCCTTGTGCTTTCAGCTTAACCACAGGAGCAGCCCTGCACCTCCACGTCGGAGGGAGTTGCAGGAGAGATTGGATCAAACTAACTCGGTTGAGAACACACAAAAAAAAGAAAGCTGTTTAGCAATGTGTCTGCTTCAACTTCCTGGATAAACGGGAAGTGGCGAGAGGCTAAGTATGATTTGAGACATACTGAGTAGAGGCGTCCGGCTCTCCTCAGGGGTCACAGGAAGTTGATGTTGACCTTCTGAAGTGCTCTCTGGAACATTACGAAAGGGGAAACTGTGTGTGTGTGTGTGTGTGTGTGTGTGTGTGTGTGTGTGTGTGTGTGTGTGTGTGTGTGTGTGTGTGTGTGTGTGTGCGTGTGTGTGGCGTGTGTGTGTGTGTGTGTGTGTGTGTGTTACTGTTACCGCTACGCCATTGATGTAATAAAAATACAATTGAACAATAAAAATTCCTACAAATGTTTCCTATATATTTTTGAATAAAGACTGGAAAGTTTCACGATGGCAAACAAAATTGAGATTACATATCCAAATAATATACATATTTGTCGCGTGACTTATTGATCACGGAACAGCTGTGTGATCTATCATTGCCGTTTCTTAAGTTAGGGAACATAAATTGCAGGGACTGCTGGGATGGCTCTCTAAGGCTCTCGGTTTAGCACAAGGTCACCGGTTAGAGCTCTGAGCACAACACACACACACACACACACACACACACACAACCCTGCAGAACCACCGGCCCTCGGTCGCTAAGCTGCCCTTTAACTCAGCCCGGACCGCTCCACAGGTAATGAACGATGTCGTGCGTCCCGTTAACACGTGTTATCTAACGGCCCCCTTTGTGCAGTTACCACAACCACCGGCCACCGGCCACCGGCCACCGGCTCCGGCCCCGCGGTGCTCTGAGTCTTCCGGGCCGGGCCGGGGGGTTCACTCAGCCGGACTACCGGAGGCGTGATTCCACCGGGCCCGGCAGTCCGACAGAACGTCCCGATAATTTGTCCCTGGGTTAAAGAATGTGAAGAGGGTTTGACGGCGTTTTAAGATAAGATAGAACTTTATGAATCTGGCTTTTTACATGTTACGGTGGAGTCTGATATGACAGAGTGGGGGGGGGGGCTGCTTATTGTCATGTTTTTTTTTTGTGTAATAAAAAGCTCTGCACCCTGTAGCTCATTCTATACATTATTATCTATTTATCTATTATATATTTTATTTACTTTTACCGCACCAGTATTTCACTGCACATACAGCTCGAGCATTTGACAAATAAAGTGTTTGAATGTTGAATCTTGAATCCTGGATGCTGAATCCTAAATCTTGAATCTTGAATCTTGGCTCATGAATTGTGAATTGTGATTATTGTATCTTGACTGAATCTTGAATAGTACATCTTGACTAATTAATTTGAATCTTGAATCTTGAATCTTGAATCTTGAATCTTGAGTGTCTTGAGTCTTGCATTGCACTCAGTTTGAACTGCATGCTTATGTCCGCAGCTCACCGGGTGACAGTGGCTCCTATCAAGACACAGTGAGTGTGTGTGTGTGTGTGTGTGTGTGTGTGTGTGTGTGTGTGTGTGTGTGTGTGTGTGTGTGTGTGTGTGTGTGTGTGTGTGTGTGTGTGTGTGTGTGTGTGTGTGTGTGTCTGTGTGTGTGTGTGAGCAGCACACCCCACCAACAGGTTTCCTAGTGCTAACACGCCACCTAGTGGAGAGATGCGGTGCACTGCAGGCTGGGGAGGAGAAGGAAAACTTTTTCATTTTGTGTCAATTTCTGCTGCAGCCAAGTTGAATAATGAGAGTTTGATAATATATGAATCTGATAAACTGTCAGTTCAATGTTCTATAGCAATAGAGAGGCATCTGCTAAGTTATTCATAAAGGGCCATTACTCCTTATGCATTTTTAATTGGCCAGACAGCCTTTTTGTCCTGATATGGAGGGTTGTAATAAATATTTACGGCCTGGTTATAAATGGGCCGGCCAATTAATAATTTGTCCAGAGGATTTCACATTGACATGATTACATTCCATCACTCCAGCATTAATTTATTTTTTTTAGGACTTTACAAGTGTACATTTAAAATGTAATTATCATAATGTTGGGTTTTTATTATAGTCTTTATTTGATGCCATTCTAACTCTGTGTGTGTGTGTGTGTGTGTGTGTGTGTGTGTGTGTGTGTGTGTGTGTCTGTGTGTGTAGAATTCACTTTAGCATCTCAAGCAAATTGTATTATATTACACTTCACTAACCCTCTCTCTAACACACACACACACACAGGCACACACACACACACACACACACACACACACACACACAAACATGCAGTAACACAGACACACACACACACACGCACACACACACACACACACACACAAACATGCAGTCACACACACACACACACACACACACACACACACACAAACATGCAGTAACACAGACACACACACACACACACACACACACACACAAACATGCAGTCACACACACACACACACACACACACACACACACACACAAACATGCAGTAACACAGACACACACACACACACAGGCACACACACACACACACACACACACACACACACACCTTTAATCACATTTGCAGACCTGCGTGGTGCGGTGACGTCACACAGGTGATACCTGAGTGTGACAACACGTGTCGGACCTCATGTACACACACACACACACACACACACACACACACACACACACACACACACACACACACACACACACACACACACACACCACTGAGAAGAAATAGATAAGATAGAACTTTATTGATCCAGAAGGAAATTCTTGTGCCAGGTTGCATAGCAATAGTAATCATAAAAAAATTATAAAAATAATAAAACAAAAGAGAAATAAACAGCAGAATAATACAAATAATATACAAGATTTACAAATTTACAGTAAGTCTAAGTATACAAATATATTAAGATAAGATATTCAGTCACCAAAAACAATTAGGCAATAATTGAAGTGGAATAAAAGGGTAATAATAATAATAATAATAACATCTCCTTAGTTAAGAGGACGTCTCCTTAGTTAAGAGGACGTCTCCTTAGTTAAGAGGACGTCTCCTTAGTTAATAGGACGTCTCCTTAGTTAAGAGGACGTCTCCTTACTTAATAGGACGTCTCCTTAGTTAATAGGACGTCTCCTTAGTTAATAGGACGTCTCCTTAGTTAAGAGGACGTCTCCTTAGATAATAGGAGGTCTCCTTAGTTAAGAGGACGTCTCCTTAGTTAATAGGAGGTCTCCTTAGTTAATAGGACGTCTCCTTAGTTAATAGGACATCTCCTTAGTTAAGAGGACGTCTCCTTAGTTAATAGGACGTCTCCTTAGTTAATAGGAGGGCCCCGTTATTTCATGGAAACCATTTTCTTTCGGAGCGTTGGTGATTGAATTTCCAGATGGACGTCTTCTATTCTCCGAGACACCTGTCTCTTATCTCTTTCTTATCTGCGCGGATCGAAGCACTCTTGGATTACCTATCCATACAATGTCATTGGTTTGTCCCACAAGACGCCGTCGTAACCCGACCTTGCAATCAGAGCCCAGAGAAAATAAATAAATTAGTGGCTCATCAAAAATGCTGCTCGCCTTTTGGACGGCTGTCACAGAGGCGGGGATCATCCGTCCTGATTTGATTTTGTTTCCAAACCACATGATGCATTCGGACAATTAAAATTGCAACGAGCCGTCCGCCGATAGCCCCGCGGCCGGACCCGGGTTTTGGGTTTCCCTGCGGCGCTGCGGACACTCCGAGGAGGAGGAGGAGGAGGAGGAGGAGGAGGAGGAGGAGGAGGAGGTGGAGGAAGAGGAGGAGGGCTCTGTGTGTTGGGCCGCTGCCACCGTCTGGCCTGGAGCTGCGATGCGGCAGCAAGGTCAGAAGTGTTCAAAGACCAGCCAGGAGACGCTGTGAGACACAGAGTCAGTGTGTGTGTGTGTGTGTGTGTGTGTGTGTGTGTGTGTGTGTGTGTGTGTGTGTGCCCGTGTGTGTGTGTGTGTGTGTGTGTGTGTGTGTGTGTGTGTGTGTGTGTGTGTGTGTACTGCTGGGCCTTCCAGGTGGAGGTCATCAGTAATTCTCACGGTGTCACCACCACCACCACCTCCACCGCCACCACCACCTCCGCCACCAGCACCACCACACCCAACACCACCAGACAACAGACCTAATGCTACTGGGGGGGCCAGAATAACAAAACACTTTTGATACGATTGAAGATGTAAACTGTGCACGAGAACAGTTTTAAAATGTCATATTACCTTCAGAAAATTAGTGAATTGAGACTAGAGACTCTGAGATGTTTAGAAATCTTTTATTCCTTTCTAATGTTTCTAATATTTCTAATACTTCTAAATCAATCACTTTTTGTCGAACTGCCTCCCGGGCCGGATTGGATCGGCTCAAGGGCCGCATCGGGCCCCCGGGCCGCATGTTGGACACCCCCCGGCATCGTGGAGGAACTCACCGGAGAAGAAGAGCAGCACAGCAGAAAGTAAAAGTCTTCTTATTTAATTTTGTTCTTTTTTTTTTTTTTCTGCTTCTGCTTTTTCCTCTTAGCTAAGCAGTGGCGCGTGGCGCCAGGCGATAAAAAGCGAATGAAAACGGGAATGTGATTAAGACGTAGTCATCAACTATAATCAGCATGTCTGCAGGGGGGGGGGTGGTGTGTGTGGGGTGTGTGTGTGTGGGGTGTGTGTGGGGTGTGTGTGGGGTGTGTGTGTGTGTGTGGTGTGTGTGTGTGTGTGTGTGTGTGTGTGTGTGGGGTGTGTGTGTGGGGTGTGTGTGTGTGTGTGTGTGTGTGGGGTGTCCTGCGTCGTCAGGACGTCAGGACACCCCTTCGGTTGACCAGATATTGCGGTGCGCCGGTGCGCGGGTGCGTGACGGGCCTCTCGCCGCCTCCAGCAGCCTCTGTACGTCCACCGCCGCGAGACTCACTGACGACTGACTGAGTGACAGCAGTGATGATGCCATCAAAAGCAGGCCGCCTCCCCCCAATCCCACAACCCCACAACCACCACAACCACCACAACCCTTGAGTGTGCCGGTTGCTGGGAGTGGGAGATGCCTTGCTCCGGGGGCCGAGCGGCGGTTTAGGGAGCGGCGGAGCGTGGCAGTCGCACTACGGGCGTTTGTACGTATAATTCTCGGGAACGTCGTGGCGGGCAGCAGGGACATGATTTAAGTGAAAGCCCCTCCTCCTCCTCCCTCACAAAAGACCAAAAGTATGGCTTTAGTTGAGCTTCATAATGAAACACACAAATGGTCTTTTCTATACCTCCTGGCTGGCTGGCGATGTGTGTGTGTGGTGTGTGTGTGTGTGTGTGTGTGTGTGTGTGTGTGTGTGTGTGTGTGTGTGTGTGTGTGTGTGTGTGTGTGTGTGACTGTGTGTGTGTGTGTGTGTGTGTGTGTGTGTGTGTGTGTGTGTGTGTGTGTGTGTGTGTGTGTGTGCGGTTTGTTTTTTTGTTGACACACTTCAGTGGCTTTCTCCTGAATTTTAATCTTCGTAAAGAAAGTGGACTCCAGAAGAGCAACTCAATGGGAAAATAAGTAAATGAGCGCCCCTGTCCTCCCATTAAAAGACGCCATTTTCTTTCGTTCTTTGTGCTTTTTTGTTCTTGTCGGCGCGCGGTTTGCAATCAACCTACTGGACGCACACACGCTCAGGCCTTGTTCAACTATTCATTCGTTTAATTATTTGTGGCTGGCGTCAAAACATACAGTATGTGTGGATAAGCATTGTGTTAGGAGTCCCCTGAATAGCCTATAGGCTCAAACCAGAGACTGTGTAAAAGGACCTCAACTAGACTCACCCTGTAATAGAAGGGACTCCAGACCATAGGACTGTGACTAGAAGGACTCAAGACCATAGACTGTATAGAAGCGACTCAAACCATAGGACTGTATGGAAAGGACTCAAAACCCATAGCGTGTAATAGAAGGACTCAAACGCATAGAGGTGCTAGAGAGGACTCAACCCATAGACTGTTATGGAAGGATCAACCCATAGACTGTAGAGAAGGACTCAGACCATAGACTGTAGAAGGACTCAAACCATAGACTGTATAGAAGGACTCAAACCATAGACTGTATAGAAGGACTCAACCTATAGATTGTATAGAAGGACTCAAACCATAGACTGTATGGAAGGACTCAAACCATAGACTGTATAGAAGGACTCAAACCATAGACTGTATAGAAGGACTCAAACCATAGACTGTATAGAAGGACTCAAACCATAGACTGTATAGAAGGACTCAAACCATAGACTGTATAGAAGGACTCAAACCATAGACTGTATAGAAGGACTCAAACCATAGACTGTATAGAAGGACTCAAACCATAGACTGTATAGAAGGACTCAAACCATAGACTGTATAGAAGGACTCAAACCATAGACTGTGTAGAAGGACTCAAACCATAGACTGTATAGAAGGACTCAAACCATAGACTGTATAGAAGGACTCAAACCATAGACTGTATAGAAGGACTCAAACCATAGACTGTATAGAAGGACTCAAACCATAGACTGTATAGAAGGACTCAGACCATAGACTGTATAGAAGGACTCAAACCATAGACTGTATAGAAGGACTCAAACCATAGACTGTATAGAAGGACTCAAACCATAGACTGTATAGAAGGACTCAAACCATAGACTGTATAGAAGGACTCAAACCATAGACTGTGTAGAAGGACTCAAACCATAGACTGTATAGAAGGACTCAAACCATAGACTGTATAGAAGGACTCAAACCATAGACTGTATAGAAGGACTCAAACCATAGACTGTATAGAAGGACTCAACCCATAGACTGTATAGAAGGACTCAACCCATAGACTGTAGAGAAGGACTCAAACCATAGACTGTATAGAAGGACTCAAACCATAGACTGTATAGAAGGACTCAAACCATAGACTGTGTAGAAGGACTCAAACCATAGACTGTATAGAAGGACTCAAACCATAGACTGTATAGAAGGACTCAAACCATAGACTGTATAGAAGGACTCAAACCATAGACTGTATAGAAGGACTCAAACCATAGACTGTATAGAAGGACTCAAACCATAGACTGTATAGAAGGACTCAACCATAGACTGTATAGAAGGACTCAAACCATAGACTGTAGAAGGACTCAAACCATAGACTGTATAGAAGGACTCAAACCATAGACTGTATAGAAGGACTCAAACCATAGACTGTATAGAAGGACTCAAACCATAGACTGTATAGAAGGACTCAAACCATAGACTGTATAGAAGGACTCAAACCATAGACTGTATAGAAGGACTCAAACCATAGACTGTATAGAAGGACTCAAACCATAGACTGTATAGAAGGACTCAAACCATAGACTGTATAGAAGGACTCAAACCATAGACTGTATAGAAGGACTCAAACCATAGACTGTATAGAAGGACTCAAACCATAGACTGTATAGAAGGACTCAAACCACAGACTGTATAGAAGGACTCAAACCATAGACTGTATAGAAGGACTCAAACCATAGACTGTATAGAAGGACTCAAACCATAGACTGTATAGAAGGACTCAAACCATAGACTGTATAGAAGGACTCAAACCATAGACTGTATAGAAGGACTCAAACCATAGACTGTATAGAAGGACTCAAACCATAGACTGTATAGAAGGACTCAAACCATAGACTGTATAGAAGGACTCAGACCAATGCTCTGTGGTCCATTTTTATTACAACGCTGCCCCCAAGTGGCATGCATGTAGTATTACAGGTGGTTCATCTGTCATGGTACTGTACTACTCTATATATATAATATATAATATATAATATATTCTGCAGTATTATACTGATTTCAACTGAAGTGACATGGTCAGATTTTTTAATCATTTTGCATTTTAGTCAAATGAATTCGTATTCCTATTTAATGTTTCATGTTTATCACTCAGTGTATATTAATCCAGTCCTGTCTGCCGTAGGCTGTCACCAACTCTCTGGTGTCTGAGCTGCAGCTCCACCTGGTGACCAAAGAAGGCAGTTTTCTGTATTTGTCTGCCAGGTGGGCTCCACTGGTCTATGATGGTGATGGTGCTGATGGTGCTGATGGTGATTATTTTGAACAGCATGAAGATTACATCCACAGGTACTCATGCGGTTACATGATACCTGCACCTGGACACACTGTACTCACTGCAGCTCTTCTGTTGCGCAGCTCCTGGGAAATAATAATAATAATCTCGCTTTTAAATAGACCGGCATCACTGAGATGATTGACTTGCCAACACAGAAATGAGAGAAGGGGTCGTCAAGGGACTCCAGGATAGCGGTGAGCGTCTGTGAGTTCTGAACCGAAGCGTGATTTCCTCCAGGAGACGTGAACGTCCTCTGGAGACGCGAGCCAGAACACGGGGGGTTTTGTATTTAACGTTTATTCGCTTCATAATAGTCGGAAATTATCTCGTAAATTAGTAAACGAGTAGTTTGCTTTTCCCAAATCAACGTTTTCCACGTAACATTAGGTACGTTAATTTAGCGTTCTAATCCTTCACACGTTGGGATTCCCCCGCGCAATTATCGTGCCAATTTAATACTCGGCGGCCCTCGCGTGCCTTCGCTCAGCTGTCCATCATCCGGTAATATTAAGCACAGCGGACGCACAAATTGCTCCGAGATTTCACACAACATTAAACACATCACGTAATCATAGCAAATACAATTGAAGATAATTTTAGACGTCCTTAAACGGTTCCGTTTCATATTGGAGGAGACGGCTTGTTAGCTTTTTAAGACCCGAGCTAGTTTCATGATTGCTCGTTCTATTGGCCTTGCAACTGTGGATGCTTGAAACTCTATACAAGGGAATATGACACGTGAATGAATATACATAATACAATACTATCCATCATGCATACATACTTACATACATACTTACATACATACATACATACATACATACTTACATACATACATACATACCCCAAAGCAACAGAGAAATGGGAACATTTAAGATTTAACGTTTGAATTACAGGGCAATATATTTTGGTATATTGCACACACTGCAGACTATACTGTGACTGCGACTTTGAAGCATTAATACATTCATAGTGAATCATTAATAGCGTTGTTCCTGCATGAATACTCCACAGTGATATATTGCTGCCGCTCCTTCAACAAATGTACTCTTTGTAAGTCGCTTTGGATAAAAGCGTCTGACAAATGCCCCTAAATGTAAATGTAAATGTAAATGTAAATGTAGATGTAGTAAGAATACATTATAAGTGTCATGTCTTCAAGAGAGGGATTCACTGGACAGACGTCAGGTCATGTCATGCAAACCCCTAGATGTCCCCATAACACCATGTTCTGCTAAGCCGGTGTCTCTCTCTCTCTCTCTCTCTCTCTCTCTCTCTCTCTCTCTCTCTCTCTCTCTCTCTCTGTGACAAACAACACATTTCTCATGTATTTGAATCGAGGGATAAACTAGTCAGGTAGTGGATGCTATGGCCTTGTTGTTTTGTTTCCCAAAAGGACTGTCCTATACTCCTATACCCAGAGAATATTCTGGAGATGTACGTGTAAGTGAAATATGAATAAAGCCTCGATGATGTTTGCTCACCATAATCGTACACTTTGTGTGTAGCCGACACCTTGTCTGCCGTCTTTGTCCGAAGGTTTTTCCAGTAAATTTCCAGTAAAGACTCTTATGGTTCACACAACGCGCGCTGTTCTTGGCATCTATTCCATTCATTGGCTGAAGGATAAATGGGTTTTGGCCAAGACCCATTTATCCTGCTCTGACTCTAATAAACTAATTAAAGGAAATTAAATAAAATACCGTTCAAAGCAAATTGAACATAAGACGCAAAATCAGGGAAGGCTCTCTGATAAACGTATGTTTGAAGAGGGGACTTAAAGGAGCTCACTGACTCAGCCTGAGGTCTTCGTCGGTCCAGTTGGTCCCCGGAGTCTCGGGGGCCAGCCCTGACTCGGGGCCCTTCAGTGTTCAGCCGGGGGCTCTGGACCAGACAAAAGACCTAAGACCTGATCCGCCCCCCCCTGGAGGAGTACGTACTGCCGGGTACGGTGCTAAGAGGTCAGAGATACGCTGCAACAACAGAGAGGAATCGGTCTTTTTGTACCGTCCACACCTCCGGCTCTTTGGGAGTGAGACTCGTTCACCGACACTTTCTCCCCACTGAATGAGACTCCTTTTTGAGAGTCTCTTTTTAGCCACCCCTGTCAAAATCAATGATCTTCTTCTTCTTCTTGCCCTGTGGTTGTATCACCCCACACACCCCTGGAGGTGAAAACAACTCTTTTTTTTACTATGGACCTCCACAGAGTGGGTGTGTGGGTGGGTGGGTGGTTGGGGTTAATGGGTGCAGATCGATGGAGACCGGGAATTACAGGAGGGCAAAAAACAGCCTGTTATCCTGCAACTCCTCTTCCTCCTCCTCGTCCTCCTCCTCCTCCTCCTCCTGAACGAGACAAAGGAGGCGGTGAGGAAGGGTCACCCTCACAGCGTCGAGAGACGACCTCGTGTCCGCGGTCATCTCCACGACGTCCGAGTTGTGGTCACTGACGTTAACCCTTCCGTTCTCCTTCATGTTTAGCAGAGGGCTGTCGCGTGCTCGGCTGAATGACAGCAGACATCGATTTTAGAAGACGGTATAGCTCTCTGTGTCTGCGTGCCACAACTTTTAAGCCACGGTGACCAACCAAATACTTTGCGCTAGATTCATTAGAGGGGATTAAAGCGAGGATTATATTTTCGGTTGCAGAGCCGCGTAGGCTATTCACGGGAACAGTTTTTTTTAACGCCGTCTTTAGAGATTATCTCTTGGCAACGGTGTCGAACGCAGCAGGAATATAATTTATTTGACTAAATATAAACATGTAAATTATAGACGAGGCGATGAGCGTCGACTCCTGCTGTGACGACAAAACGCAAAACTTTCCACGGAAGTAATCCGTGTTGAAGTGCAAAGTATGTCATCCTGACATACTTTGCACTTTCAATTATTTAGTTCGTCTTTATTATTCTGTTTATTCGTCCTCCGATTTCCTCGTCATATATTTCCATCCGTGTCCACTTTGATGAAAAGCGCCGGAAGGTAACTTAAGCCGCAGATTTCCGATCAACAAAACGAACGGCTTTGCTAACTTTAAAAATCGAAAGCAATCAAAAGGAGTCACGTAAAAGGGAACGTTTTAATGTTTCCTGAATCAGTGTTTCATTAAATCATGCATTGGGATACGTGGCAGCGGGGAAATTCAATGGGACTCAGAGCTGCTGTGTCACAAGTGTGTGTGTGTGTGTGTGTGTGTGTGTGTGTGTGTGTGTGTGTGTGTGTGGTGTGTGTGTGTGTGTGTGTGGTGTGTGTGTGTGTGTGTGTGTGTGTGTGTGTGTGTGTGTGTGTGTGTGTGTGTTGTGTGGTCTGTGTTGTGTGTGTGTGTGTGTGTGTGTGTGTGTGTGTGTGTGTGTGTGTGTGTGTGTGTGTACTGTTATTAAAGGTGCCCTATTACATCACCGGGTGTGAGCGAGATTAGCCATTACTGGGCTTTCAAAAGTGTCCTGTGACTGAAAGGTATTGTAATGGCTAATCGCGCTCACACACCCAGTGGCATAAGTGGTATATGGCCCCCAGTATATAATGGCTTTATCAAAGAACATATAAATTGTGGCGGCCCAGCCGAGCGACACAGTGTAAGTGGGCGGACCAGTTGTTAAAAATAAAGCAGAACCAGACGGAACGAGAAGCAGGGTTACGGCGTAAAAAACAAACTTAGCATTTGTTCACAATAATCCCACACGGGGGGAAAGGGGACGGGGAAGACAGAAGTCAACCTCAATCCCGTTCTCTTCCGTCGTCCACAAATAAACTTCAGTGGACCGTCTTGGTCTCCACCGGTCTCCCTTGACTTTGTTCTCGATGGCTTTTTCACACCGGCTTGATTGGTTCTTAATCGGCCCTTGGCACCGGGGGCAGAGCCAATGAGAGGCTCCGGTTGGGGACGGAGTTTCCTCATACTCCAGGTGCTGCAGTACCAGAACATGCCTCTGCAGCCATGTGGCGCATGGATCAGGGATCAGGCCACCACAGTATATATACAATATATATATTTACAGTGTATGTCTTTTTACATGAACATCCCTTTTAGGCTTAGCAGGAAAATATACATTAAACACACAATATACAGTATATGATATGATGAGGGGGTGAGAGAAGATCACAGGCATCTCTTCCAAGTGATGCCTCCTTAAGAGGTGTCGTTCTCTCTCTCTCTCTCTCTTCCCATTGTGTCCCATCTCCTTAATTGCCGTATTCACCTCAGCGCCTCGGCGACGGCGCCTCGGTGTGCGGGCGCTGGCCTCCAACGACACCGGACACGAGGACGAGGAGCCGGTGACTCCAGGACAACGAGGTGCAGCTGCCGGTCGGTCGGTCGGCGGACGTAGGACATCCCAGTGGTGCTGCTGATGAAATACGCAACACACACACACACACACACACACACACACGCACACACACACACACACACACACACACTTGTGCTTTGCTTTGAGCTCTTACGATGAAGCTTAATTTCGGAGGTAATGATTTCCAAAGTCAGGCTGATAAACAGAATGTGATAAGAAAGGGAATGAATAAGGAGGGATATCGGACCCCCGGGGGAAATTAGCGGTCGACTCGCTCGTCCATAATCCATCGCTTGGACCGTCTGCGGATGGGAACGCACAGCGAGGCTCTGACCGGCCGGACGGAGTCTAGCGTAGCTTAGCGTAGCTTAGCATAGCTTAGCGACACGAACGCTGCCGAGGTCAGCCGGGGTAACGGGGGTAGCTGTGTGCTACGGGGACATACAGTACGAGAGTACAATTACTGCAAGTACAGTCGTCGTTAAGTTAAGTACTATTTACATTTAATACTATTTAGTTAAGTACTATTTACTGCTATACTTTTGATCTTTGGGTCGTCTATTGCCCCACAATGCCCACAAGACTGCTGGACAAGATTCAAGATTCAAGATTCAAGAATTATAATCGTCACATAGGCCTACACATACTGGATATGCAGTAAAATGACCAAGTGGTGATGCCCAGCAAAATGTGCAACAGAACAAATATCACAAATATCACAAATATCACAAATATCACAAATATCACAAATATCACAAGTTAAGGGAAATATTTAGACTGCAGGCTTTATGGATGAGGCCACGGCTTCTGATTGGACGTGTTGAGGTCAGGATGATGAATGAACGCGCTGGAGAATTCCTCGCTGATTATGAACGTTATTCTTAGCGCTGAGGTTGTAGCCTCGTTGGGGAAGGCGAGCGCCGACTTATTATTCAGGTCCCCTCGGGTTCCTGCTCTCAAGAAGTGACCGGAGGAAGAACCTCCTATAGAAGAAGAGAACTCCTATAATAATATCCCAACGTCGTTCCCCAGAAGCCAAGCGTACGTTGACACTGATTACACAACGTGTTCCCGTTCTCACAGGCGGCCCTTATAGGGACTGTTCTCCGAGCAACAATCCGTCTTTCTTTCAGCCACAGGGGCCCACAGGTCGGCCTTAATCCCCCCCGCAGCTACTCTATAGAGCTGAGAGCAGCGCACACACACACACACACACACACACACACACACACACACGCACACACACACACACGCAAACGCAATCTCAACCCTTAGCAACGTCAAAGGCGTGTCCACAGATGATTGACAGCTCGTCTCCCAGGACACATTTCGCACCATTAAATACCACACAGCCTTCCACTCGAGCCAACCAAGGTGAGGGTGTATTTTTCCACTTCGACGCAAGACTGATAACAGAGCCGATTTGACGCGGAGCTCCAGTCTCTTAAGAAGGCCGTCAGAGAGAGGAAAACCCGAGAATATGAAGAATATCCCGACCCGCAGATTGGCAAAGGAGAAACGGGTTGTCGGATTACTGGTCTCGTCGGCGTCCGCCGGGTGTAGATGGGGCCGGGCGAGGCGTCGCTCGCGGGGTTGTATTTTATTTGGCAGTCAACGATGTCTTCAACACGTTCTCGGGGTGAAGTCGGGGGGGGAGCGGAGAGGCGGATAATGACCTCGCTGGAGACATTTCCCCCACCGCCACCTCGAGACGCAGCCAGCCGTAGCGACGCAGATGGCTTCAGATGGGCATGGAAATGAATATTTGCGTCTCGGAGAGAAAGAGAGAGAGAGAGAGAGAGAGAGAGAGAGAGAGAGAGAGAGACAGCGAGAGAGAGAGATTGTTTAAGTATGTGGTGTTTATTCCTCACAAGATGGACATTTCTTTTCTGTTGGACGATTGGAAAGTTCTTTTCTACTCAAGCCTTTAGGATTAGAACATGAACAAATGGGCACTTCATGAGGTAAAATGAGGTCTTTTTGCCTTTTTCCGCCTGCGAAACGGAGATAACAAGTGAGAGAGATTTCATGATGGGTACCACATTACAAGAACCCTATGTTTTCCCTAACCTCTGTGTGTCTGTGTATATATTGGAAGGAGTCACTCAGAGAACATCCTTAGTGGTAGTAAGAAACTACTATTCACCTTCTGTTCTGGCCCAGAGACACAGTGTGATGTCGGCATGTGATGTAACGACTTGTGAAATTATCGAAAACGCAGCAAGCTTTGAGTAACTCATTGTTCACTTGAAGTGGTGGTTTGCCTGAAAAAATAACGGACGGCTCCGTTGTACAGCTATCCTAGTTTGTTTATATCTCGGAGTTCACCCTAACAGGAATGTTTCGCACCGCTAGAGATAACTGTTCCGACGGCAAAGATGCGAGGGCTGGCTGATTTGAGTTGCTTCGCACCACCAAGTCGCATTATAGACTAGTTTTATACTTCAGAATAAACTGCGTAGTTCCATGGGCTGGGCATGTGGTACGCTTGCAGTGGTTAGCTCTTTTTTTAAGTCACTGTTGTCCCTGT
>PIJE02001387.1:62459-67459 GCA_002895965.2 Coryphaenoides rupestris
CACGACTGTGGGCGTTGATGTCACGACTGTGGGCTGTGATGTCACGACTGTTGTTTCAAGGCTAGCTGTTGAGGGCTGTGTCACTGAGGTGGTGGTTTCAACTACGGCTGTTGTAGCAGCTGTTGTTGGGCCAGTGGTTTCGACTGTAGGTGGCTGTGTTGTTGAACCAGTGGCAAGCTGTTGTTACTTCAGATACTGTAGTTCCAGTGGGCTGGGCTGTGGTACCTTCAGTAGTTACTGAAGTCACTGTTCCCTGTACAACTGTGCTGTTGATTCACGACTGTGGGTTGTGATTGTCACAAACATGTTGTTTCAGGACTAGCTGTTGAGGTACTGTGTCACTGTGGTTGGTGGTTTCAACTTACGGTGTTGTAGCAGCTGTTGTTGGGCCAGTGGTTTTGACTGTAGGTGGCTGTGTTGTTGAACCAGTGGCAACATTCTGAAGACACGTCCGCTTTAATCGAACACAACTTTTGAGCTCAAAAACTTGCAAAAGTTCTTCTTTTGTGTGAAAATCCATTTGGTCGACTCCTTGAGGCTGTTCAAATTAGTGGTGTGATTCCGAGTTAGAACCTTTGTGTGTATTCTGTAACAACATCTCACTGAACATGTGTTCTTCATTAAAATACAGCTGCGCCGCGGCACTCATGCCGGTAATCACATTTTTAGGTCACGGTGACACATTGCTAATTCAAACACCGACAACCAAACGCACAACATTTCACATTTGACTTTCCATTACGACGCCGTTGGAATCGTTTTGACGAGGACGGGGCCGCTCGTTCGCTCGAGTAGCCGACACATTCGCACTCCTCGCTCGTTGTTGTTGTTGTTGTTGTTGTTGTTGTTGTTGTTGTTGTTGGGTGGAAAAAAAATCGAAATGATATGACTCATTTCATATCAGTTGTTGACTGCCGCGTATGTGTGTGTGCGTAAGTGTGTGTGTGCGTAAGTGTGTGTGTGTGTAAGTGTGTGTGTGCGTAAGTGTGTGTGTGTGTAAGTGTGTGTGTGCGTAAGTGTGTGTGTGTGTGTGTGTGTGTGCGTAAGTGTGTGTGTGTAAGTGTGTGTGTGCGTAAGTGTGTGTGTGCGTAAGTGTAAATGTGTGTGTGTGTGTGTGCACAGTGTCAATACGTGCAGACAGACTCCCTCGGTGGTGAGAGAGTCCTTCGTCTCTCAGCTGTCACTAATGTCGCTGCTTTTCACAAAACGCGTGCAGCAGGGAACCGTCTCGTGTTCCGTTCTGTTCCGTTCTGTGCTCCAGTCAATCTCTTCCACCTGTTGGACTGCGTTCCGGCCTGCAGTCCCTCCTTAACTTAACGCGGTGTGTGATCCACTAACGCAGTGGCTAACGAGGGAGAGGAGTCGCTTAGGAATCGTGTTCCGTTCCCGTGAACCACATTCATGGAGAGCATCATTTTTGTTCTGCCGCTCGCCGCGCAATCGTGATTTAGACGTTTTCAGCAATTAAACCAAAGCAGCCCGATGGGGAAAGAGTTTTGGTCCAGAGGAAATATATGGTAATGACCATTTGAGAAGATCATTTTCGAAAAGCCAAGGAGTAATCATTGCAGGCTTGATTGCTGTCTTAAATATACACCCAACGAGTTATATGAAGACGCTGTTACCTGTTTCAGAATCACAACCAGATTCAGCTTTATTGCCGTAGTTTTTGCAAACAAGGAATGTGCTTTTGTGCAATTGGTGCCGAACATTGAACATTAAACAGTAACAACACAGAAATGACAAAAAATGCAAATAATTCTCAACATATATACTATAAAATATAAAATATACATTAAAAAAGAAAGCAATAAGGTTCTGTTTAACAATTATATTTTTTTGTACGGAAATAATTCCAGATAACAAAAGCACGATGACAAACGATGATGACAGAATTACATAAGCTGACGATATTGGATATCTACAGAGTGTGTGTGTGTGTGTGTGTATGGGAGTGTGTATGTGCGGGAGTGTGTGTGTGTGTGTGTGTGTGTGTGTGTGTGTGTGTATGTGCAGGCAGTGCACGTGGAAGGCTTCCCGACGTCTCGATGAAGAACCGTACAGAGATCTGGACTCAGAACCCGAGCAGCGCGTGCAGAAAGATGCACCGCTTGGTCCACTGCAACTTGCGTAGCTGTCCTCACGTTGTTGTACGTTGTTGGCCCCCCCCTCGAGTACAAAGCCTACAAAAACCTGCAGAGGCCTTCTTGACGCGAGGCCTGCAAGTCCTCATCTATGAGGCATCATGGAGTCAGCTTGCTGCCAGGGTTGCAAAATCAGTCAGCGGCCTTAAGATAGACTGATGGACAGGGACAGGTGCCGAATGATAACCTCGGTTTTCTGGTTGTTTATTACGAGGCCCGGAGAACGGGTTAGAAAACACAGGGTTGGTGCGGAGTGGGCAAGGAGGACACACATTCATCCTTGCAGAGCCGCTGAAGTTGGTCGAAGCTTGCAGACGTTTCTTACAGATTACAGCGGATGGAGTGTTGTCGTAGTTGAACGCCATCAGCGGGAGAGAGAGAGACTTTTTTGTGAGCGCAAGTACGCTTTCTACTCCAGCAACGGATCGGTTGAATATTAACCGGAGCCGATACACAACCCTGTTCGACCGCGACATTTAGAACGACAAAATTGGTTCTCAGTTCCTGACTGTCTTCCCCAATCTCTCTCGCCCCATTTGGACTTGCCGTTCTTCTAACCTTGCGTTGTCAAAATGTGTTAACTTGCTCATTGTCGTGCGATGAATAATTAATCTCCTCCTGTCAGGACTTTTTACGGAGAATATTTTAACCTTGCCGAGTCGTGGCCTTTGTCAGCCACAGTTTACGTTTCACAATCATCTCGTTTCAGCGAGGAGATGTGTTCGACTTATGGACATGTTAGGATTATAAAGGTGTTGTGTTGAGTCCCTTTCAGGCAGAAAAAGGCAAAAAGACCTCATTTTACCTCATGAAGTGCCCATTTGTTCATGTTCTAATCCTAAAGGCTTGAGCAGAAAACAACTTTCCAATCGTCCAACAGAAAAGAAATGTCCATCTTGTGAGGAATAAACACCACATACTTAAACAATCTCTCTCTCTCGCTGTCTCTCTCTCTCTCTCTCTCTCTCTCTCTCTCTCTCTCTCTCTCTCTTTCTCTCCGAGACGCAAATATTCATTTCCATGCCCATCTGAAGCCATCTGCGTTGCTACGGCTGGCTGCGTCTCGAGGTGGCGGTGGGGGAAATGTCTCCAGCGAGGTCATTATCCGCCTCTCCGCTCCCCCCCCGACTTCACCCCGAGAACGTGTTGAAGACATCGTTGACTGCCAAATAAAATACAACCCCGCGAGCGACGCCTCGCCCGGCCCCATCTACACCCGGCGGACGCCGACGAGACTTTGACGCACGGCGGCTTTTAACCAGGAACCAGGGGATTCCGGAGCACCCGTTCTGTCCTTTGTGCCGAACAGGTCGGCCGGGGCTTCGTTAGTACTTCGTTCTAAATGTCACGGGCTTGTGTGTCCTCGTCCGTGACGGCCTTCCGGAGCGTGGAGCTCGGCGTCAGAGAGTGGGCCTCTGTCTATCGTCTGGATGTGAAAGAGCCGCTCGAAGTGGAAAAATACACCCTCACCTTGGTGGACTCGAGTGGAAGGCTGTGTGGTATTTAATGGTGCGAAATGTGTCCTGGGAGACGAGCTGTCAATCATCTGTGGACACGCCTTTGACGTTGCTAAGGGTTGAGATTGCGTTTGTGTGTGTGTGTGTGTGTGTGTGTGTGTGTGTCGTGTGTTGTGTGAGAGAGTGTGTGTGTGTGTGTGCGCTGCTCTCAGCTCTATAGAGTAGCTGCGCCGCGGCACTCATGCCGGTAATCACATTTTTAGGTCACGGTGACACATTGCTAATTCAAACACCGACAACCAAATGCACAACATTTCACATTTGACTTTCCATTACGACGCCGTTGGAATCGTTTTGACGAGGACGGGGCGCTCGTTCGCTCGAGTAGCCGACACATTTGCACTCCTCCTCGTTGTTGTTGTTGTTGTTGTTGTTGTTGTTGTTGTTGTCGGGTGGAAAAAAAATCGAAATGATATGACTCACGTTGTGGGAACAGTTGTTGACTACCGTGTGTGTGTGTGTGTGTAAGTGTGTGTGTGCGTAAGTGTGTGTGTGTGCGTAAGTGTGGTGTGTGTAGTGTGTGTGTGTGTGTAAGTGTGTGTGCGTAAGTGTAAATGTGTGTGTGTGTGTGTGCACAGTGTCAATACGTGCAGACAGACTCCCTCGGTGGTGAGAGAGTCCTTCGTCTCTCAGCTGTCACTAATGTCGCTGCTTTTCACAAAACCCGTGCAGCAGGGAACCGTCTCGTGTTCCGTTCTGTTCTGTGCTCCGGTCAATCTCATCCACCTGTTGGATTGCGTTCCGGCCTGCAGTCCCTCCTTAACTTAACTTAAGTGTGTGATCCGCTAATGCAGTGGCTAACGAGGGAGAGGAGTTGCTCAGAAATCGTGTTCCGTTCCGTGAACCACGTTCATGGAGAGCATCATTTTTGTGATTAGACGTTTCAGCAATTAAACCAAAGCAGCCCGATGGGGAAAGAGTTTTGGTCCAGAGAAAATATATGGTAATCACCATTTCAGAAGATCATTTTCGAAAAGCCAAGGAGTAATCATTGCAGGCTTGATTGCTGTCTTAAATATACACCCAACGAGTTATATGAAGACGCTGTTACCTGTTTCAGAATCACAATCACATTCAGATTCAGCTTTATTGCCGTAGTTTTTGCAAACAAGGAATGTGCTTTTGTGCAATTGGTGCCTAACATTGAACATTAAACAGTAACAACACAGAAATGACAAAAAATGCAAATAATTCTCAACATATATACTATAAAATATAAAATATACATTAAAAAAGAAAGCAATAAGGTTCTGTTTAACAATTATATTTTTGTACGGAAATAATTCCAGATAACAAAAGCACGATGACAAACGATGATGACAGAATTACATAAGCTGAC